>PVJS01060523.1:0-11221 GCA_004027185.1 Glis glis | reverse complement strand
CCGAGCCAGGCCAGGAGGGGAACAGGTGGTCGCTGGCACTGGGTGCAGGTCTCAGCAGCCAGGCGGCCGGGGAGCATGTGATTAGGGCGTGGGCTGGTGCAGAAGCCTAGCTGAGCTCCTAAGTCATGTGGCCGGCCCCAGGGATCCCTGCTTGGGAGAACCGAGTTCTAGGATGGGCTGGGAGCTCTGGGGTACCCTGCTCTGCCCTCACCTTCTGCCAGAGTTATTCCCAGGCTATAGGGTCCTGTGCCCACCAGCAATCTCCCTGGACCTGCTCCTCCATGAGCTCCACACTGATTATTTATAAATTAATTGTCCACCCGGGGCTGTCAGCACTATGGGTTATAAAATAGACTTCTCTAAAAGATGGGTTGTCAAAATCCGCGTGACATCATGGAAGTCCTTTTGCCCTCCTGGGATGTTAGCTGCTGTGCCTCCGGATGTCCACAGCTTCTAGACCCCAGAGGGACCAAGTCTGCGCCTGCTCGGAGGGAGGGAGGGAGGGAGGAAGGAAGGATGCTGTGTCTCGAACCAGCAAGGGCAGGGGTGGTGCCTCCGGGACCTCGCGCTCTCCCCGCTCTCCTCCTGCTGAGGCGCCGGCTCGTCGCTGGGCATCGCCTGGAGGTGTCCAGAGACCATCATCCCGTGGGACTCTGCAGTCTCTGCACCTCCTTGGATGGGGGTCTTGCAAAACATGGGGGGCTGATGTAGGGGTCTCTCGCGCTGAGGTGGCCGACCTCACATCCCCCGTGCGTTCTACACAAATGCCAGGGACTGTGACAGACTCCGCACTCCTGGGTTCTTTGCTTGGGGACCCCTCCCGGCCTTTGGATGCGATGCTGTTTATGCTAATGGAGGCGTTTCCCGAGAGTGGAGAGAAGGAACCCAGTCCTTGGACTCCAATTGCCAACCCAGATTCCTAAATGATGCACTGCCTGTGCCACCTGCCAGAGGTCCCTGCGGTGCTGTTACTGGGGGAGGAGCACTGCCCCTGAGCTTTGAAGACAGATCAAACAAGGATGAGACCCATTCGGCCCCAAAAGGGTAGTTTAAAATTTGGGAGCAATTCTGTTTTAAAACCTTCACATTGCCCGGGTCTCCAGCCCTTCTAAGACAACTGCAAGCACTCGTGATGTGGCCGCACAGCTGCCCCTGCCCTGTCCAGCTGTAGGCTCTGGGCTCCCCCAGGGCAGGAAGGAAGGACTGTGTGAGAGCCTGCCTTGGGGTCCTCCCTTGGGAGGCAGGTGGAGGAGAGGTTTGGAGGAAGAGGGGGTTGTCACACAGAATGGGTACTGCAGCTGGCCAGCACCACCCTGGACCTGAATATGACAAGGAGGGACGCTGTGACAGGGAGAGTTGGGGTGGCCCATCGGAATAACCCCCAAACCAGGCCGAGGGTCAGGGTCAGTCCTCCTGGCACCTGCGCTCCCGCCCTGTGGGGAGCCCCCAGAGGAGGCAGCCGGCCTCGCAGGGACTGGTCTGCAGGACACTTGTGCAGCCACCAGACTGACCCAAAGCGCAGGTCAGCCACCTTGGTTTTGGTTGTGTGCCACCCAGAACCCTGACGGGGCACAGACACACACGGTCATCTTCATGCCTCCTAAACTGCCTCCCAGAACAGGAGGGAGACCACAGGGCTCATGACCTCTCGTGCCCAGCCTGTCCCTTGCGCTGGGGATGGTGGGGGGGCAGTACCCTAACCTCACCCCATGCACAGTGTCCCCTGCAGAGCCCACTATGGCTGTCTCAGCCATTCTTTGGTTCATTTGACAGATGTGAGTGTGCAGAGCTGCTGAGTGGCAGGCAGGAGGACAGATGCATGAGTCAGAAAGGAGTGGGAGGTTGACAACGATTCTGAGAGAGTAAAGAAAGGTCCCGGGCACCCACGCGAGCCCCAGGAAGAGGCCCCCCGAGGAGCACAAGTCAGACTGTGGCGTGGGGTGACTGGGGGACGTGTTTCAGGTGGGGCACAGGGCAGGGGTGGGTGACAGGAGCAGGAGTGGGGGGGACCCTGGGTCTCTGCAGGAGGCTTGGAGCCTCTTTGCCGGGCCAGCACCTGAGCCCTTCTGTGCGCCTGGTGCTTCACCTGTGCGGAGCACGTGGGTGCTTAGGGGTCCCGATGGGACAGCGGTGGGAAGCAGCCCCTTCCACAAGTCTGCCCTGACTCTGGGCACAATTACAGAGTCCCCAGGGTGGCAGTGTGTCCACAGCTGGCCCAGCACGTCCCCAGGTGCCCTCGGTGTGCTGGTGTGGACACACCCGGGCTGCTGGCATGAACTCAGGTGGGTGCAGAGGCTCACTGGGGGCCTGGAGGGGTGCTGCTCTGCCATCTGACTTTCCCAGAGCAGGCACAGCATGTGGGTAAGGGGCCAGAGGCCCCCTGGCTGCCTCCTCCCATGGTCCTCCACTCCACTGGGGTCTCTTGCCACGGGTGGTATTGGGGGCTGGCCCCGGGTCCTCTGCTCTGCAGCTCCTCCCAGAGCCTTTCCAAAGCCTTTCCCTTGGGCTGGCCCCACCCACCGGTACTCCCAGCTTCTCCACAAAGTCCCCAGTCTCCCTGTTCTCAGGAACCCTGCTCTGTCGCTAGCCTCCGATCTTCCTCCTGGTCAGCCCCAGGGTGCCCTCTGCACTCCCAGTGCCCAGTCCCCAGCCTGGCCAGGACCAGCTAACTCTCCAGGCACGTCCCCCTGGCTCCCTCCCGAAGACAGGGAATCCAGGCTCCCAGGGGGCCCTGTCACGCCCAGCCAAGACCTGTTGGACAGTGGTGGCCACGGGCACTGACACCCCCGGCTTTCCAGACCTCTGCCACCAGGCCTCAGACCTGCCACCAGGCAGGCAGACCCGGGCTCCGTCCCAGCGAGTCCTCACTGCCTTGGTTTCCCGTGAAGGTGTTAGGAGAGTCACACCAGGGGTGCAGGGGTGAGGCCCGGTGCCTGGTGCCAGTGCACATGGCGACCTTGGGACAAGTGGCAGGAGGAAGTATGACTGAGGGCACAGGAAGGAGGCTGTGGGCAGGCAGGGCCTCTGTCGGACCCAACACAGTGGAGGAGAGAATCCCGTGTAGACACCCCCTGGGGATCACTCAGAGACGCCATCCTCTCGCCATCCTCGTGGGGCGGCTCCCGGGTGGGCCTAGGACGGTCTGGGATGGGCGGGTCCATGGGAGAGGCTGCCTGTGGGGGAGGCCATGGCTGCGGTGACACCTGGGCGATTTCTGTTGCAGTGCACCAACTCTTCCTGGTCACCGCCTGCCGGGAAGCCGACTACGGCGCGGTCATCCGTGAGTTCTGTCTGGCACGCTTCGAGAAGGACATGGCGGCCATGGGGGAGGCGCTGCGGTGTGACTGGGACAAGACCATCGGGTGAGTCGTGCGTCCACCACGGAGGCCGCGGGGCCTCGTGGGAGGGGGCCTCTCCAGGCCACCAGGGCTGGCGGGGGTCACTGCGGGGCTCCTCCCCGCAGCCCAGGGTGGAGATTGAGGACTAAGGAGGGTATGGTGGCAGGTGGGCGTGGAGGACATCTGGCGCCCCTCTTTCACCTGCCCCAGCCACGAGCTCCCCCAGGGGCCGCGCCCATCTCCTTCATCTCTGGGGAGTTCGCTGCATTTTGCTCGGTTCTCAGTTGTTGAAATGAATGTCTACCTTGGGAGCAGGAAATTAAAGAGGAGGGAAGCCATGGAGCGTGTGCAAGAAGACAGATGTGGGATCTAAAGCCACAGACTCCGCCAAGCTCCAGTGCGAGCATTGCTGTGTCCAAGGCGAGGCAGCCGAAGGCCAGGCTCCGCGGTGCACACAACTCACCGGGGAGCCCGCCCCCCAGAGGTGTTCTGGCGGACCCATGGCACCCTCAGCCAGGTCCTCACCCTGGCCTTCCTCTGCCGCTCTCCAGGCCCCTTGGAGACTTCAGGTCTTATTTTCTGAGCTGAGGAATGAAACAGGAGTTGAAAACTGAGAGGGGAGAGGCTATTAAAAATGACAGAACATCCTGTTCTCAGCTAATTGACCTTTTGCCTCAGCTAGCATTTAAATTAAAGATCGCATTTATTATGATCCAGGGAGACCCGGCAGGGGCCCCAGAGGACCTAGAGGGGCCGCCTGCTCTGTACTGCAGCCACTGGCCACCAGAGCATTGACTTATGCAGATTGATTACATACCGGAGGCTCCCGAGACAGCAGGGGACACAAGCTTCTAAAAGAAGCCGGGTACAGGGGTGCTCAGCGTACACAGAGGAAGAGGAATGATCGGAGGCGCTCAGGCAAAGCGGGCCATCATGGGAGCCTGCCAGCAATACGGCTGGAAATAGAAGGGGGGGATTGTTACGGAATTTCTTCTATTTACAAAAAAAATAAAGATAATTTAGGAACCAAGCAGCCAAAGTCCACACCGCAACAGCACCTCAGCAAGTCAGTTCTGGCCTGCCAGCCCCAGGTCTGGTAGGTCCAAATTCCACAGGGCTGGGCCCTCCTGGGGGAGCTGAGCCTGCTCCTGGGCCCTGCGGCTGACCAGGGTTAACCTCCTTTGCTTAAAGTCACCTGATGGTAGATGTTCACCACATCTGCAAGATACCCACAGCAGCACCTTGACCCGTGTGTGGTTGAATCCCCAGGTCGTAGAGCCTTACAGCCAGCCACGTTGATGTGTGAGACTGACCGTCACACTGTGGCTGGGTCACCGTGCTGCTGAGCGTGTGTCCTGAGAGCTGCATCTCTCCCCGATGCCCCTCCCACTTCTCCCGGCCCCACCCACTTCCTGCGGGCAAGCATCTCGCTAGTTCCTGGTGTTTCCTTCCTGTGTTTCTTTTGCACAAATGAGCAGATCTGTGCGTTTTTTCTTATATCTTCCTTCTTACCTCAAAGGTGGTATACTCATAATCTCCCTTTGTACTTTGGTCGTGTCGAAGTGGGTTTCTTTTCTCACTTAACAGTATATCCTGGGAAAATCCCTCCTTATCAGTGGATGGGAAGCTGATATTTTCATTCATTTTCACTGTTGTAGAGTACTCCACCGTGCAGTTTCTCAAGGAATTTCCTATGAAAAGACATTTAGGTTCTTTGTAGTAGTCTTCAATTTCAAACATGATGCACATAGTCGGCCCACGCCTGTGTGTTTTCGTATTGTTGGCGCTGGACCTTCAGGGTAGACACCTGGAGGTGGAATTGCGGGGTCAACTGAGGGCATGCACAGAGACCTTGGTTTGCACTCCCACCAGAACACCAGGGGCACCGATTTCCCACAGATACCAACAGACTGGAGTTAGAACTGTCACTAGTAAGTGACGTCTCGCTGCTGTGTTAATTCACATTTCTCTAATTACGAGTGAATTCTTTTACCTTTTTGGCGAATTGTCTTTTCCTGTCATATCCCATTTTTATTGTGTTTCTGATCCTTTTATTTCATTTCATTTATTCATTTTGTGCTGGGGATGGAACCCAGGGCCACACCCCTGCTAGGTGAGTGCTCTACCACCGAGCTACATGCCCAGCCCTCTTGTCTTTAGCATTCTGTGTCTGTTAAAGGAGACGTCAGGCCTTTGTCTGGAACATATGTTAGACATTTCCTCCTCCTTGCCAGTCATCTTCCACTTTGTTTTTGTTGCCATGCAGTTTATTTACCGTCGTCAAAGGCATCAGCTTTGACCACATCTGGGTTGGAGTGGCTGGAGCCCCTCCCCGCAGCAGGCCGGCGGAGGATTCTCCGTGCTTTCTTCTGGCCCGTGTGGGTCCTCTGGCTGCTGCCACACCCCTGGTCTGTCTGGAGCTTATGCTCATGCCCATGTGAAGTATGAATCCAGTTTCGTCTTTTCCTGGATGGGCCTCCTAGGCCTCGCGACGTGACTTGAGATGCCGCTTGTGTGGTGACTGCAGCATCCCATGCACTCTGCTGGGCCCTGTACAAAGTGTCCCTTTGTCTAGCCTCGTTCCCTGAGTCTGTTCTGGAAATGTCTCCTCCAGAAGAGGAGGTCCTTTCCTCCTACTGTGGTGTACTCAGTCATTCTCTACCTCATTCTAACAAAGAGCTTTTTTTTGTACTGGGCATTAAACACAGGGGTATTCTACCTCTGAGCTACACCCCCAGCCCTTTTTATTTATTTATTTATTTATTTATTTAGAAACAGGATCTTGCTAAGGTACTGAGACTGGCCTTGAACCTGTGATCCTCCTAGTTCAGCCTACCAAGTATTGGGATTACAGGTGTGCACCACCACGCCCAGCTGCCTCCATTGAATTATTTTAAAAGGACTTAGCAGCACTGTGGATTGATGCTCAGAGATGAAAGTTTCTGAGACAAAGCACAGGGCTGGCGAAGCATTCAGCCACCTGCCCAGCAGAGAACAGTGCACACTTGAATGGCTGCCTTGAACCGTTCAAGGTGTGGAACAGTTAAGCCTGGCCTGGGACCACTGCTGCCCAGAATGGGCGTGCATGCAAGTCAGCCCAGGGCCTGCCAGCAACCCTCCACCTTGACCGTGACCTTTTTTTTTTTTTTTTGTGGTACCAGGGATTGAACACAGGAGCGTTCTACCTCCGCGCTATGCCCCTGGCCCTATTTTTTATACTTTATTTTGAAAGCGGGTCTCACGAAGTTGCGGAGGGCCTCACTAAGGAGAGAGAGAGAGAGAGAGAGAGAGAGAGAGAGCTGAGGCTGGCCGCGAACCCGGATCCTCCGGTCTCCGCCTCCCAAAGTACTGGGATTACAAGCATGCGCCACCACACCCACCTGGCTCCACCGTGACCTTTTGATTCATTACCTGCTGGGTAGATTTTGTTAGGTTGTTTGTTGTGAGAGTGTCATGAGTCCTTTCTTAAAAGCTTGGGGCGACCAGGTCTCTGCAGGGCGGGTGAGCTCAGGAGGCACCCCCCCCCCCCGTGCCAGCCAGGCGAGCTGTCATTTGCAGGGGAGGGGGAATCTCATTAAACTGCAGCCCTCGTCTGCTCAGGAAAACATAACGTAATTTACGGCATTAACTGGGAATGTAATCTAATTGGGGAAGGTAGAGAGAACACGGGGAAATGTGTCATTGGGAACTCTCATTTCCAGAGACCTGCCTGTGGGTGTCGGGGAGGGAGAGAAAGCAAAACAGTGTAGAAGAATCTGGAACATGCCAGGACTCGACTGGAAAGTGGGAGGTTTCTTTCTTTTTAACTGGAAATCTTTTAACTGAAACATTAAAACATAAAAATTGTACATATCCATGGGGTGTACCTTGCCATATTTTGATGTATGTATACATTGTATATATTTTTTTTTTTGCGGTACCGGGGATTGTACTCAGGGGTGTTCTACCTCCGAGCTACACCCCCAGCCCTATTTTTTATACTTTATTTTGAAACCGGGTCTCACGAAGTTGCGGAGGGCCTCACTAAGTAGAGAGAGAGAGAGGAGAGAGACAGGGAGAGAGAGGGAGGGAGGAAGAGAGAGAGAGAGAGCTGAGGCTGGCCTTGAACCCGGATCCTCTAGTCTCCGCCTCCCAAAGTATTGGGATTACAAGCGTGCACCACCACGCCCGGCTATTGTGTAATGTTTAAATCGGGTTAAACATACCTACTTAAGACATTATCATGCATTTATGGTGAGAACATTCCAACTCCTTTCTCCTAGCTTTGTGAGGCACACAGGACATTAGAGTTCTCTATGATCATCCCGCTGTGCAGTCGCGTACCCCAACTTCTCGCTCCTATCTAACTGTAACTTTGCACCCCTAACCCCCCTCCCCCAGGAGCTGGAAAGCATCATTCTACTCTCAACTTCTATGAGGTCAGACTTTTAAGATTCCGCATGAGTGAGGTCCTGTCGCACTTGTCTTTCTGTGCCTGGCTTATTTCACTTAACATAATGACCTCCAGTTCCATCCATGATGCTGTGACTCACAGGACTGCATTCTTTTTGAAGGCTGAATAGCATTCCCTTGTGTGTATGTACACCTGTCCACTCACCTGGTGAGGGACCCTTAGGCGGTTTCATTTCTTGGCCAGTGTGACCGGTGCTGCAGTGAACATGGGCATGCAGATATCTCTACCACATGCCAGTTTCGTCTCTGGGGAAATGGGAAATGGGATTACTGGGTCATGCGGTACTTCTGTCTCAACTTTTTTAGGAAAGTGGTTGGTTCTAAAGTAACCACACATGAGATTTTCTCACCTAGATGAGAAATGCTAGGTTGATGAAGAGGGGAAGGGCCATCCCTGCTCCTGCCCTGTACATCTTCAGGGTCTGAGGTGTCACCTTGGGCAGGGGAAGGATGTCAAAGGTGGGAAGATGCTGGGGGATGGGGCCGCCACCTGCCGTAACCGGGTCATCAGAGTTCCTGGGCGCCCCGGAGAACCCAGCTGTAAGTTGTACCTTTGTACAGGCCAGGCACCTCCTCCTCTCTGCCCAAAAGCTTCTGCTTTGTCAGTGCTGACCACCATGTTGCTATTGCTCACAGTTGCTTACACAGGCTGGGCTCTAGGGGTGGGGGCTCCATGAACCTGAGGCTGCCTCCCAGGGATCTGACTGCTGCACTGGCCCTGCACTGGGCCATGAAGAGCCCCCCTGACTGGCCCCTGGAGCCACTCAGTTATGCGGAGGGATGTCCGGGCCCCCAAGCAGGGTGGCTGCACGGCAGGTTGACTGAAGACACAGGACAAATGTTTCCGCGCCTGCTACAGTGCTGCCACTCAAAACCGGGAGCCCCAAGTAGGAAGCGCTGACTCCAGAGGCTGCTGATTCGGGCAGGGCGTGTGGTGATCCTTCCTGGGCTGTGCATCCCTCTCTGCCTCTGGAACACACCGACTCCTTTGTGGTCCAGCTTAAAAGAGTCAAGTCAGGAAATTCTTCAGAACTCTGCGGCACAGTTGGAACAGCTGCTTTTGTTTTGACTCTTCAACAGGGACAGGGAGGGAGGCATCTTCCCTAGGTCCTCCCTGGGCCCCTGCCCAGCTCGGCCCGGGCCCAGTGTGTCCCAGGGTGGGCTGTCCGCAGGGTGCTCGGCAAGCCACCAGTGGCCAGGGCCCTGCCCTGAGCGGGCCCTGGGCGGAGTCCTGGCCCAGGGGTCCCACCCGCACACCTCCGGCCTCCGACCCGCCAGGAGCTGTCAGAGCCGGTCCAGGCTGCCTCAGTTTCCACGTGGGTTTGTCCATGCAGATCTGCTCTGGAACTGGCCACCTGCGCAGAGCTCGTGTGTCACCGCTGTGCTCAGCCCGGGGGCTGGGCCAGAATCCGTGTGTGTGCTGGAGAACGCGGGGGTCCAGGGAGGCCGTGTCACAGGATCAGAAGGCAGGCCCCGCCCCTGCCCACCGCCACGTCGTCTTTCAGGCTCCGTCCCCTCTGTGGCAGGAGACCCTTTCCCCACCCTCTCAAAGACGTGTTTCTGAAGTCCCACCTGGGCGGCCTTGCGGTGGAGCCCGTGGGAAGGGCGGGTGAGAAGCGTGCGCATGCGCCGCCGACCCCGCGCACCTGCCTGGACCAGGCCCCCGCCCCGTCTGAGCTCAGCCATGGCTGACTGAGTCCGGATCCAGCTCTCGGGTAGTGGGACCCATGCTTTGGGGCAGAGTGTGCTGGAGGAGGAAGGAGGGCGCAGTCTGGGGCTGCAGCACCTGGATCTGGCTCACAGAGGAGAGGGGCCTGGACATCCACTTTCCCGCCACACACCACACACCACACACCACACACCACACACCACACACCACACACCACAGCCAGCGCCAGGGGTCGCAGGGAGACTTCCAGCCCCAGGGCTGCACGGGCAGCCTGCCCGCGGGTGCCCCTTCCGCTGTGTGTCACCAGCCAGAGCAATCATCTTCTTTTGGGGTCGGGTGCCTGCTCCAAGGTGGGTCCTGGGGACCCCCAGAGGGTCGGGGGATGGCCACCTGCTGGGCTGGGGGCTTGGGGTATGGAGGAGGAAGGCCGCTTCCTTTCTCAGAAAGCTCTCAGGGAAATGCCCCTCGAGAGGCCGGCAGAGAGGCCCTGGGGGGGAGGCTGAGGCGGCCACCTGCCTTCCCTCCTCCACGTCCAGGGGCCCTGCAATCCCGCCTCCTCCGCCTCGCTCCCTCCGGATACTCCGAGTCCAGCTGGCCCTGGGGCAGAGCACTGATGGATGCTTCCCCAACAGGCGCTGAAATTATGGCCTGGCTGTGGCACCCAGCCCACCTAGACTTTTTTTCCATCCGGTGATTAACTGCCCTGTTTTGAAAGCTCAGATCAGGATGAAACCAGGCTTGTGTGTCAGAATGTAAAAGGTCAGACCTGGGGAGACGCTAAGCAGATTCCACCATGAGCGGAAAGGCAAGCAGGTGGACCATGTCCAGCGATGGGGACCTGCTGCAGATCCTCTTGGATACACTGGGACAACCCCCGCCCCCTCCTCTTGGCACGGAAAGCTCCAGAGCCATCCAGGCTGTGCAGATGGGACTTGGCTGTCCCAGGAAATGGCCAAGCATGCTCACGCTGGGCTTCACCAAGCCTTGTCCCAGGCAGCCTCCTGGGGCTGTCCACCCGGCAGGGACCGGGGCAGGCTCGTGGTGAGAGGGATGGTGAAGCATGTTGTTGGGTGCGCCCCCCGTGTTGTGGGTGCTGTGTGCCAGGTACAGGGTGGCCGATGTCCCTTTCTGATGCTGACCTTCACCCAGCCCCCCCAGGCCAGTTTACAGTGACTCCCAGGATCGACCCACTTGGCCTTCAGATGGTGGACGTCTCCCAGGCACACATAGGTTCATGTGGGGTTCCAGTCCTAGGGTTCTTAATCCTGCTCCTGTGGCTGTGATGAAGACGGCGCTAGCAGGGTGTGGTGGCCACGCCTGTACACCTGAATCTCAGTACCTGGGGGTCTGACATAGGAAGCCTCAGCATAGGCCAGCCTCAGCGACTGAGCGAGACCCTGTTTCAAAATAAAGAAATGAGCCGGGCGCGGTGGCGCACGCTTGTAATCCCAGTACTTGGGAGGCGGAGACTGGAGGATCCGGGTTCGCGGCCAACCTCAGCGCGCATGTGCGCGCTCGTGATCTATCTCTCTCTCTCCTCTCTCCTCTCTCCTCTCTCTCCTCTCTCTCTCTCTCCTCTCTCCTCTCTCCCCTCTCCTCTCTCTCTCTCTCTCTCTCTCTCTCTCTCTCTCTACCTAGTGAGGCCCTCCGCAACTTCGTGAGACCCGGTTTCAAAAATAAAGCATAAAAAAAATAGGTCTGGGGGCATAGCGCGGAGGTAGAACGCCCCTGCGTTCAATCCCCGGTACCGCAAAAAATAAAA
>PVJS01060521.1:0-11225 GCA_004027185.1 Glis glis | reverse complement strand
GCTTGTAATTCCAGTACTTGGGAGGCGGAGACTGGAGGATCTGGGTTCGAGGCCAGCCTCAGCTACTTAGTGAGGCCCTCCGCAACTTCGTGAAACCCGGTTTCAAAATAAAGGATAGAAAATAGGGCCAAGTGTGTAGCTCGGAGGTAGAATGCCCCTGGGTTCAACCCCCGGTACTGCAAAAAAAAAAAAAAAACATTACTATGGGCAGTAGCCTACAGGTCACGTAGCCCACTTACTCCTCTACATCTCTGCAGACCATCAAAGTGGCACTCCTGCACTGTAGTGTTTTGCTTTCCCCATCCTACTCCTTGTCCCCAGTTACTTTCTTTGCACTGTGCTTTGGTTTTATGGCATCGGCATAAGGGGAAGGTCAATGTGTCACTCACTGTGGTCTCTGTGTGAGGATGTGGTTGAGGACACATGTTGTTTACTGTGTTACACAACATCTTGCTCTGAGAACCCTCAGAAATTTCTCTTAGATCTTAGTTCTGAGAATAGTTTTGCTTTTCCTGAGCACAGTTGCCTTGTTTTGATTTTATGGACATTGAATCATTTCACTGATTGCATTTATTACAAGGAAGCCAAGAGATACATTTGTACCCCATCCTGCCAGATATCTAATACCTTAGACATATATTTTAATTTTTTTTTCTTGTCATTCTGGGGATTGAACCCAGGGGCATTCTACTTCCAAGCTACACCCCCAGCCCTATTTTTATTTTATTTTTTTTGTTTTGAGACAGGGTCTCGCTAGGTTGCTGAGGCTGTCTTCCAATCTGTGATTGTCCTCTCTCAGCTTTCCAAGTACTGGGATTAAAGGCATTGGCCACCATGCCCAGCCATGTTAATTTTTATATACTAATTTAATTTCTTTCTTTATCTCCATTCTTATTAACTGTCTGCTCCAATTTTTTTTTTTTAATTACTGGGGATTGAACCTAGGTGCATTCTACCTCTGAGCTACACCCCGGGCCCTTTTTTCTTTTTAAATTGGAAACAGAGCCGGGCGTGGTGGCGCACGCTTGTAATCCCAGTACTTTGGGAGGCAGAGACCGGAGGATCCGGGTTCGTGGCCAGCCTCAGCTCTTGCTCTCTCTCTCCCTGTCTCTCCTTAGTGAGGCCCTCCGCAACTTCGTGAGACCCGGTTTCAAAATAAAGCATAAAAAATAGGGCCGGGGGCGTAGCGCGGAGGTAGAACGCCCCTGCGTTCAATCCCCAGTACCGCAAAAAAAATAAAAAAATAAATTGGAAACAGGTTCTCACTAAATTGCTGAGAGCCTCACTAAATTGCTGAGGCTGGCCTTGAACCTGTGATTCTCCTGTCTCAGCCTTCCAAGTACTGGGATTACAGGTGTATGCCACCATGCCCTGTTATTTTTTTTTGGAATTTTAAGACAATGGCTCGCAAAATTACCAGTCTTACCTTTGAACTTGCTATCCTCCTTCCTCAGCCTCCCAAGTAGTTGGAGTTACAGGCATGCACCACTGTGTGGGGCAATACCCAAAATTTTTTGAGCATCATGTTGTGTTCAAAAAGTTTCAATTTTGCTGGGTGTGGTGGCACACCCTTGTAATCCCAGTACTTGGGAGGCTGAGACAGGAGGATCCAGGTTCGTGGCCAGCCTCAGCTATTTAGTGAGGCCCTCCGCAACTTAGTGAGACCCTGTTTCAAAATAAAGAATTAAAAAATAGAGCTGGGGATATAGCTCGGAGGTCGAATGCCCCTGGGTTCAATCCCCAGTACCTCAAAAAAAAAAGTTTCAGTTTTTGGAGCATTTCAGATTTTGCATTTTCAGATTAGGGATGCTCAGCATGTATTATTATATTATGATTTTAATTTACATTTCCTTGATGTCTCATAGTTATACACTTTTTTTGTATCTTTATTGGCCAATTGGATATTTTCTTTAGTGAGGTACCTGTTTGAATCTTATAATTATTAATTCTTAGTGATTTTAGAAGTTTATTATATGATTGGGGTATGAGCCTATTGTGCAATATTCTACCTCTGAGCTACATCTCCAGCCCTATTTTATTTTCTATTTTGTTTTTGTGGTACTGGGGATTGAACTTAAGGGCACTCTACCTCCAAGCTCCACACCCAGCCCTGTTTTATTTTTATTTTGAAACAGGGTCTCCATAAGTTGATAAGAGTCTCACTATTTGCTGAGGCTATCCTCAAACCTGTGATCCTCCTGTCTCAGCCTCTCAAGTACGGGAATTACAGGCATGCACCACCATGCCTGGCTTATATTCTATTTTGAAACAGGATCTCACTCAGTTGCTGGGGGCCTTGATAAGTTGCTGAGGCTGGCCTCAAACCTACAGTCCTCCATCTCAGCCTCCCAAGTACTGGGAGTGTACCATCACACCTGGCTTTGCACACAGGTTCCTTTTGTGTGTGTGTGTGTGTGTGTGTGTGGTACTGGGGATGGAACCCAGAGGCATTCTACCTCTGGGCTCCACCCCCAGCCCTATTTTTTATTCTTTATTTTGAAACAGGGTCTCAGTAAGTTGAGGAGGGCCTCACTAAGTAGCTGAGGGTGGCTGCGAACCTGGATCCTCTGGTCTCAGCCTCCCAAGTACTGGGATTACAAGCGTGCGCCACCACGCCCGGCTTGCACACAGTTTCTTATTGGAGTCACTTTAGCAATTCATGTACATGTTTCTCTTTTATGTTTAGTGCTTTTTTTTGTTTGTGGTACCGGGGATTGAACCTAGGGGCATTCTACCTCCGAGCTACACCCCCAGCCCTATTTTTTATTCTTTATTTTGAAACAGGGTCTCACTAAGTTGCAGAAGCCTCACTAAGTAGCTGAGGCTGGCCGCAAACCCAGATCCTCCAGTCTCAGCCTCCCAAGTACTGGGATTACAAGGGTGCGCCACCACACCCGGCTATGTTTAGTGCTTTTTGTGTTCTGTTTGAGAAATCTTTGCGTATCCCAAGGTCTGGAAGTTATTCCATGTATTTTTCTAAAAGACTTATTGTTTTACCTTTCACATTTAGATCTGCAATCCGTTTGAAAGTGATTGATGTATATGGTATGAGTTGCAGGTCAAAGTACATTTTTTTTTCCCCATATGGATATCCAAATTGACCCAGCACCAGCTATCAAAAAGACCATTATTTCAACCCAAGTGTGCATGCATCTAATCCCAGTGCGTGTTGGTGCATACATCTAATCCCAGTACTTGGGAGGCTGAGATAGGAGGATTGCCGGTTTGAGACCAGCCTCAGCAATTTAGCGAGACTCTCCGCAACCTAGCAAGACCCTATTTTTTTTTTTATTCTTTATTTTGAAACAGGGTCTCACTAAGTTGCGGAGGGTTTCACTAAATAGCTGAGTCTGGCCGCGAACCTGTGATCCTCCTGTCAGCTTCCCAAGTACTGGGATTATAAGCATGTGCCACCATGCCCAACTGTTTTTTCTTTAAGACTATCAGACCTTTTCTGCCTATAAAGCCAAACTCCTTTGGGGAACAAAAAGCAGATTGGTTGTTTCAAAGTTACTTTCCTTATAGGGTCAGGATAGAGGAAATTTCCTTATGCTGCCTAAAACTGGCCTGTTTTGGGATTTGGCTATTATCTCTCCTGATTTCTTAGAAAGCCAGATAAATACCTTAATTTGGTGACATGGAACTTTATTAACATGTGTAACTCTAGCATGAGTAACTCCATTTTGGTTTGGTCTATTGTGGCTTAATGGAGAAGCAAAATCCAAAACAGTGGCCTCCTATAATTTTTCGGGGGGGGGGGTAATATACTAGGAATTGAGCCCAGGGTGCTCTACCACTCAGCTACATCCCCAGCCCTTTTTTTTTTTCAGAACAGACAATTAAACCCAGGGGCATTCTATTTCCAAGTGACACCTTCAGCCCTATTTTTTATTCTTCATTTTGAAACAGGGTCTCACTAAGTAGCTGAGGGCCTCACTTAAGTACCTGAGAATGGCCACAAACCTGCAATCCTCCTGTCTCAGCCTCCCAAGTACTGGGATTACAAGTGTGTGCCACCATGCCGGCTTGCCTTTTAATATTATTCATCATCCACATAGTCATTAGTTCCTCTGTCTCTGGAATGAGTTCTTCCCCCACCTTTCCCTGTCCTGCTTGCTTGTTCTTTTTTAGCTGCCTGATGTGTTATGGCCTCAGGTTTTAAGCTGTGATCTTCCAACCTGGACAGTGCATGTCTAGTCTCCTGCTGACAGACATAGCCAGCCTGCTCACCAGCCCCCTCTTGATGTGGCTGCCTCTGTCCTGATTAACTGGCAGCAATGACTCTCTCCACATTTCTGCAATACACATATATCTGGGGCACCCTAACAGCTCATAAAAAGGAGCAAAGCCAGGATGAGAGAGAGAGAAACAAAAAAAGAGAGACCTTTTAGGGAAGGTTTGGAGGGGCAGAAATCTAGTATGTTTAAAGATAGCCTTCAAAAGTTCATTCATGGGCTGGGTGTGGTGGTGCACTCTTGTAATCCCAATACTTGGGAGGCAGAGACAGGAGGATTGCAGGTTCACGCCCAGGCTCAGCAACTTAGTAAGGCCCTGTTTCAAAAGTAAAGAATAAAAAAATAGGTCTGGGGGTGTAGCTCAGAGGTAGAATGATCCTGGGTTCAATCCCCAGTACTGCAAAAAAAGAAAAAAGTTAATTCATTCAGTAAATATTTGAGTTACTTGTGTGTGTCAGGCATTGTGCTAGGTATACAATGAAAAAGTTATACAATGAAAGGTATACAATGAAAAAGGATATTTGGGATTTTTGATTAGGAATGAAGCACTTTTGCAACACATTTTTATTCCTCTGTTAAGTCATACTGTCACATAGTTTTATGCTAAGTAAGGAAGTTTTTGTTGACTAAACTCTTAATTTTTTTTTAATGTGGTACTAGAGATTGAACCCAGGGGCATTCTACCTCTGAGTTACACCCCCAGCCCGGTTTTTTATTCTTTATTTTGAAACAGGGTCTCACTAAGTTGCGGAGGGCCTCATTAAGTAGCTGAGGCTGGCTGCGAACCTGTGATCCTCCAGTTTCAACCTCCCAAGTACTGGGATTTCAAGCGTGCGCCCCCATGCCCGGCTAAGTTTTTTGCTTGTTTGTTTGTTTGTTTGTTTGTTTGTTTTGTGGTGCTGGGACTTGAACCCAGAGCATTTTACCTCTGAGCTAAACCCTCAGCCCTATTTTATTTCCTATTTTGAAATAGGGTCTCACTAAGTTGTTGCGGCTGGCCTCAAACCTGCAATCTTCTTGTCTCAGCCTCCCAAGTACTAGGATTACAGGCATGCACCACTGCACCCACCTTTAAGGTTATTATACCGAAAATACTATCTACAGGTTAAAGTTTAGTTGCAGCTATTGACCTGTGAGTTCAGGGATTGTTGGACATTGACTAGGTCTAATGTAGTCTTATGTGCATTGACTGTATTAAAACAGAAGAAATGAGTTCATATATTTAGCAAATGCTCTCATATTCTGGAAACAAGACTATCAGGAAAATGATGAAGTTTTACCAAATATCGCTTTCAGTTTGTGAAAAGAGACTAATGTTTTATAACCCTTATCATGATCTGGCCATGTGGAGACTTTGGTCAGGGGTGGGTGGCAAAGCCAAAAGCATTTAAGAGCCAAGCAGGGGTGGGGTGGTGAATATAAGACTGAAATATTTAAAATAATACTACTTCAAATACTATTTTTTTTGTGTGTGTGGTACTGGGGATTGAACCCAGAGGCATTCTACCTCTGAGCTACACCCTCAGCCCTATTTTTTATTCTTTATTTTGAAACCAGGTCTCGCGAAGTTGCGGAGGGCCTCACTAAGTAGCTGAGGCTGGCTGCGAACCTGGATCCTCCGGTCTCTGCCTCCCAAGTACTGGGATTACAAGCGTGCGCCACCACACCTGGCTCTTCAAATACTGTTTTTAAAACTGCAACAACAACCCTGCTCTGCTGGCCAAACAAGAGGACAGCAGAATTTATACTGGTTGCACTGAGTGTCTGGACATTAGTTATCCTGGGAACCCGTTACCCTCTTATGGGAAATTGACCAGGAGAACTGATGAGAAAATGGTATTATTAGCAAAGTCCTATCACCAAAATGTAGTCTGGACTTAGTGTGTGTATTACAAAAGGCCAATGGCACATTCAACATGTATATCAAAAAATAAAATAAGCATGGGTTTAGTTTATTCATCTACAGAATTTGGACATGTCTTCAGTAGCAAAAACAAAGAAAGAGGTTGTTATTTTCTTATATTAACTGAAGAGAAAGTTTGATTTAATCACAAAATCTTCATTCCATATTTGTAGTCTTGAAGATAGTGTCTGCAGCAAACTGATGCAGCACACTGCAAACATTGTGAATCGCTGGCTAGAACAACTCTGAGTTTTCACCAAGTGTACATGATGCAAGATACACCACTGGGAAAAATCTCAATAGAGTTTATTTAAAATACAATTGTTTGCCGGGTATGGTGGCACACGCTTGTAATCCCAGTACTTGGGAGGCGGAGACGGGAGGATCTGGGTTCGCAGCTAGCCTCAGCTACTTAGTGAGGCCCTCCGCAACTTTGTGAGACCGGTTTAAAAATAAAGGATAAAAAATAGGGCCAGGGGTGTAGCTCGGAGGTAAAACGCCCCTGGGTTCAATCCCCGGTACCGCAAAAAAAAAAAAAATACAATTGTTTGGTGATACAGAATTTGACTCAGAATCAGATGTGAATCAAATATGGTAGGGGATGAATTAAACTGGAAAACTCATTGTAGCAGCCGAAGAGCCTGGCAAAATTAACTCCTCTAAGGAGAAAAATTGTTTCCTGATTATAGAGATATTGAACGCAGGGGCGTTCTACCTCCGCGCTACACCTCCGGTCCTATTTTTTATACTTTATTTTGAAGCCGGGTCTCACGAAATTGTGGAGAGCCTCACTAAGGAGAGAGAGAGAGAGAGAGAGAGAGAGAGAGAGCTGAGGCTGGCCGTGAACCCGGATCCTCCGGTCTCCGCCTCCCAAAGTACTGGGATTACAAGCGTGCGCCACCACGCCTGGCTAGAGATTTTTTTTTAATTTTTTGCGGTACTGGGGATTGAACCCAGGGGCACTCTACCTCTGAGCTACACCCCCAGCCCTATTTTTTATTCTTTATTTTGAAACAAGGTCTCACTAAGTTGCGGAGGCCTCACTAAGTAACTGAGGCTGGCCGCGAACCTGCAATCTTCCTGTCTCAGCCTCCCAAGTATTGGGATGACAAGCATGTGCCACCATGCCCAGCTGGAGATTTTCTTATTTAGCTAATCATTTATGTTCTCAGTTAGAAACATATATGTGAGCTGGGAGAGTGGCACATGCTTGTAATCCCAGTACTTGGGAGGCTGAGACAGGAGGATCGCAGGTTCGAGACCAACCTCAGCTACTTAGTGAGGCCTCCGCAACTTAGTGAGACCCTGTTTCAAAATAAAGAATAAAAAAATAGGGCTGGGGTGTAGCTCGGAGGTAGAGTGTCCCTGGGTTCAATCCCTGGTACCGCAAAAAACAAACAAACAAACAAAAACCCCACATATGTGCTCATGATCAGACTTCTCTGTTGTTTTATTGTTTTTTTTTTTTTTTTTGCAGTACTGAGGATTGAACCCAGGGACAGTCTACCTCCAAGCCATACCCCAAGCCCTATTTTTTTTTTATTCTTTATTTTAAAACAGGGTCTCACTAAGTTGCGGAGGGGTTCACTAAATAGCTGAATCTGGCTGCGAACCTGTGATCCTCCTGTCAGCTTCCCAAGTACTGGGATTATAAGCATGTGCCACCATGCCCAACTGTTTTTTCTTTAAGACTATCAGTTTTTTGCCAAGCAAGGATAAGGTGTGTCATCCATTAAAATAAACAAGCAACCAAGTGATGTTGTGTGCTTATATAATGTATCATTATGAATCTTACTATGATATTATGATTACAGTGCACCAAGAAAAGATTAATAAAAATAAACAAGCAAAAAAACTCAACCAAAAATAAAATTTGGAATAAGCCTTGATTCTTGTATTGTTTAACGTTTTTATGATTCTGTTCCAGGGCCTAATGGCAATTGATTGTCCATATACTGGCATTGTGGACTATCGGCAGGTAGCTTTGTCATTTGCCCAGGATTTCCAAGAAGCAGGTGGCTCTGTCTTGACCAATTTTGAAGTAAAAGATATTGAAATGGCTAGAGAAAGCCCTTCAAGAAGTAATGATGGTAAGCCATACTTGTCTTTTGTATTAAATACTGTATTGACTTGGGATTGTTTTGTCTGGGGCAGTGCTGGTAAGAGGGCCACCAGAAGCTAGGCTAGTAGGGTGAAGAGCCAGAGGTGGATACAGAAAGGAGAGATTGGATATAGGAGAACCAGAACTTCTGAGGGGTCTTGTGCTGATAGAACTAGGCACAGATTAAACATTCTGACTGATGATAAACTCTGAACCTCCAAGAGTGTTTATGCACATTTAGTACCCTAACACTTCCTGACCCTACATTTTAGAGTCAGAGTCTTTTGATGATACATGTTAAACATATAGATTTTATTTTAGCATCACCTAGACTTAATCAGACTGTCTGGGGATAGGGCCCAGGAATAGTAGCAGTAGGTGATTCTTGAACACACCCCCAGTTTCAGAATGGCAGCTTAGGCCATAAAAATATTACACCATTCTGATTCTGAACTATCTTTTTTTTTTGTAGTGAGGATTAGGGATATTCTACCTCTGAGCTACATGCTACATCCCCAGCCCTTTCATTTTTATTTTGAAACAGGATCTTGCTAAGTTGTTGAGGATGGCCTGAAACCTCCAATTCTTCTGTCTCAGACTCCCAAGTACTGGAATTACAGGTGTGCACCTCCATGCTTGGCTTCAACCACCCTATTTCAAAATAAAAAAGTGCTGGTGTGGTGGTGCACATCTGTAGTCCCAGTATTTGGGAAGCTGAGACAGGAGGATTGCAGGTTTGAGACCAACCTCAGCAACTTAAGACTCTCAGCAACCAGCAAGACCCTGTTTCAAAATAAAAAATAAAATAGGTCTGGGGGTATAACCCAAAGGTAGAATACCCCTAGGTTCAATACCCAGTACCACACACACACAAAAAAAATTTTTTTTTTTTTAGTTAAGAAAAGGGGTGGGGTGTAGCTCAGAGGTAGAGTGCCCCTGGGTTCAATGCCTACTATAAATAAAATAAAATAAATGAATAAATAAGTATCAATTTCATGATACAGGTAGATTGTATTCTTTATTTGCTATACGACTTTAAGATCTCATGTATCTGAATGGGAACTAATTTTTTTAAGTTGTTAGTTTGCTATTGGATTTTTTTGTGCCACCATAACTGTTCCTTCTCTAAACAACCCAGACCCTGGAAAAAATCAGGTTACCAACACTTGGACACTAAGGTTTCTCATATCATAGTTTTAGTTCTGTGGGAAAATTCATACTGATATACGACACTCCATTATACAACATGATTCCAGGATTGTAGTTCAGTGAAAAGCTGAGACTGTCTTATGTTGGAACTGAGGTGGGGAATAGTTTATAAACATAGATTAAATGAGTTAAAATAAAGCAAGCAAAAACCATGCTTCTCAAGTATATATTGTCAAGTATGAATTTACTTAATCTTGTTATTTGGTAAAAAGCTTCAGGATGAAGTCAGGTGTGGTGGTGCACGCCTGTAATCCCAGTTCTTGGGAGGGCTGAGATAGGAGGATTGCAGGTTTGAGGACAGCCTCAGCAAGTAGTGAATCTCTTATCAACCTAGTGAGGCCCTGTTTCAAAATAGAAATAAAACAGGGCTGGGGGTGTTGCTCGGAGGTAGAATGCCCCTGGGTTCAATCCCTAGTACCAAAAAAAAAAAAAAAACAACTTAAGAATGAAAAGTAGAGTGCAGTTATGACAAAAGAAGTCTTTGAAGTTTGTTACTAGTATACTTCAAACAATGATGACCTTTTTCTAAAAAAAAAAAAAACTTAACTCTTTTTTTTTTCAGGGATGAAATATCCAATTGTTATAAAGAACACAAAGGTAAAGGTTCTTAAGCAAAATTGTTGTCTGCTTTCACTCCTCCTTCCTTTCTTAAAAAGTTGAAATAACCCCAGGGCTGTATTTTAAGTCATTGAATGAAGTTTGCCTACTGTAAGAGAAATTCTTTCTTTCTTTTTTTTTTTTTGCATTACTGGGAATTGAATCCTGGGGCATTCTACCTTTGAGGCACACTCCCAGTACTATTTTACTTTTTATTTTTGAAACAGGGTCTTACTAAGTTGCTGACGCTGGCCTCAAACCTGCGATCCTCCTGTCTCAGCCTCCCAAGTACTGGGAAAACAGGCATGCATCACCATGCCCAGCAAGAGAAAATTTTTTATAGCAGTTTAACAGTATTCTAAGAAGGATTTCAACTTGGGAATGTGTTCATGCTATGCTGGCAAAGAATAGGACTATAAGCACCTGAGTGTTTAATTTTAAGGCACAACTTAATATTTTATCACTCTGCCAACTGATGATTTGCTTATTAACTCCTATTTCTGAGACTTTGGGAGGGGTACATCTGTTGTACAGAGGAAGAAGGAAGAAATACTCATACCTACTATATTCCTCATTTCTATAACTGGTCATGTGGGTCATAGCTGATATTTTTAATTTTCTTTTTTCGCTACCCATTCCATATTCTTTTTGTCTTTAGCAAGCATCTCAGTCAGTCATAGTTCCTAGTTTGGTGGGTAACCCAAACATTGAGTCTTGAAGTGTCTGCACCATTAGCATTCCTGCCTGTTTTTGGTTGTGGTAGTTTCTAGTAACTTCTATAACAATACATGGGGATATTAATGGTGTCTCAATGGATAACATACTCCCCTTTATCATCCCCAAGCCATCTGTGTGGTAGAACTCTATTTCTCCTTGAGTCAGCCTTTGTTACGTCATTCAGTGCGACAGTCCCAACTTTGCGTGTTGATTCACTGGCCTATTAAACCCAAGGTGGCCAGGAGTGGTAGTATCAGCTCCCAGTTTAATGGAACCATTGCTTATTTTCTAATGGAAGTATTTCTCCCTTGGAAACTAAGACCTCTAAATCATCAGAGCCCAAAGTTGAAGGCATAGAAAGCAAAAATTTCACTAATGGATCATTGGGTAATAGTAAGGAGTGACTCCCTTTGTGTGTGTGTGTGTGTGTGTGTGTGTGTGTGCGCGTGTGCGCGCGCGCGCG
>PVJS01060520.1:0-11230 GCA_004027185.1 Glis glis | reverse complement strand
GTGTGTGTGTGTGTGTGTGTGTGTGTGTGTGTGTGTGTGTGTTTCATACTGGGGATTGAGCCCAGGGTCATTCTACCCCCAAGGTATACCCCCAGCCCTTTTAATTTTGAAAAAGCGTCTCCCTATGTTGCTGAGGCTGGCCTTGAACCTGTGATCCTCCTGCCTCAGCCTCCCAAGTACTGGGATTACAGGTATGTACCACCACACTCAGTTTATATAACTTTTATTTATTTATTTATTTATTTATTTATTTATGCGGTACTGGGGATTGAACACAGGGGTGTTCTACCTCCGCGCTATGCCCCCGGCCCTATTTTTTATACTTTATTTTGAAACCGGGTGTCACGAAGTTGCGGAGGGTCTCACTAAGTAGAGAGAGAGAGAGAGAGACAGGGAGAGAGAGAGAGAGAGACAGAGAGAAAGCTGAGGCTGGCCGCGAACCCCGATCCTCCGGTCTCCGCCTCCCAAAGTACTGGGATTACAAGCGTGCGCCACCACGCCCGGCTGTTTATATAACTTTTTAAAGGCAATTTTATCACTTAAGTTAAAGGGTATCATAAAAACATTTCCAAGGTAAGGTCCTGTCAGATTTGCTTTAATGAACACACATACAAATGGTAACTGCAAAGTAATTAAATATTTTGCATGCAAATAGAAGCTTCTAAAGTAATGAGAGATGTATTCATCAGCTTGGGCTGCCATAAGAAAATGCCATAGACTGAGTGCCTTGAACAACAGAAATTTATTTTTTCACAATTCTAGAAGCTGGTAAGTCTGAGATTGGGTGCCAACATGACTGGGCTCTGGTGAGGGTTCTCTTTCTAGCTTACTGATGGCCACCTAGTCTCTGTGTCATCGCATGGCAGGAAGAAAGCAAATTCTCTGCTCTCTCTTCTCATAGGAGCTAATCCCATCATGAGATCCTCACCCTCATGACATAGTCTAAAGCTAATGATCTGCAAATCTCCATCTCCAAATTCCATCACATTGGGAGTTAGGGCTTCACTACACTAATTTTAGGGGGACACAATTCAGTCTATAGCAAAAGACATGCTTTTTCCTTCAGGTTTAACATCTTCTTTTCTTCACAAATTATAATTAAGTAGATATTATTTATTTGCCTAGCAAACTCTTTTTTTTTTTTTTTTTTGCGGTACCGGGGATTGAACCCAGGGGCCTTCTACCTCCACGCTACACCCCCGGCCCTATTTTTTTTATACTTTATTTTGAAACCGGGTCTCACGAAGTTGCAGAGGGCCTCACTAAGGAGAGAGAGAGAGAGAGAGAGAGAGCTGAGGCTGGCTGCAAACCCGGATCCTCCGGTCTCCGCCTCCCAAAGTACTGGGATTACAAGCGTGCGCCACCACACCCGGCCGCAAACTCTTTTTATTTATGGTGCAAATATAAACTTTAGGCAGGGTCATAACAAATACCACAAACTCCATATTAGATAAGGTTTTACAGCATATGAAATATCTAATCAGTATTTGCCACTAATTTTCTTCTATTGAAGGAATACATTTTCCCCTAAATAAAAAAGTGATCAAGAAGTAAAGTAGGTAGGCTTTCTGAAAGAGTATGCGCCTGGGCCTGGAGACAGAAGCATGGTGGGAAGGATAGCTGCTTTCACTAACAGACTACTTTAGCTTTTATAGAGTTAACTATCAATACTTACCCAATAATGTGCAGTGTAAATACTAAGATCTCAAGGTAACCTGGGTTTAAACCTTGCTTATGTCTTTTTAAAGATCAGTAATGTTTTGTTGATAGAAATTAAGATGCTCACAGCTGGAAAAAAAAATCCAGGCTCTCAAAATTCCTCTTGAATTTTCAAGTGGGTAATTCATTATTCTACTCCTGTCCTATGCCATGGTTCCTATGGATGCTCAGCTGTTGGTGGCTGATCTTTCCCAAAAAGGCGACACCTTTGTGAGAGAGAAGCAAAGTCATCCTTACAGAACAGCATTAAGAACTCACCTTGGACTGACAAGGGGGCATCACTCCTCTTTATAAGAACTCTCTTGCTAGGGATGAAAGTGCTTTGGGGACAGTAGGCCAAACCCTGTGAACTAAGAAGAGAAAAACAGGTGATTTTATGGAGGGTATTTGAGTTGCCAACAGCCTGAGATATAACTTATGACCTAAGGGCAGGCTGAGGATGTACCTCAGGGAAGTTCACTTGCTTAACATGCATTGAGGCTCTGGGTTTGATCCTCAGTGTATATATACACACACACACACACACACACACACACACACACACACCTGTAACTGACCACAGTGAAATCTTGCCTTAACATTTGCCTGAAAGTTGAAAGTAGATAATGAATGTAAGAATGCTTAGACTTAAGGGTAGCAATAAATTAATTGGGCTATTACTCTCTTTCTCTCTCTGTCCTTATTATTCTTAGTATACTGTATTGTTGTTTGTGAGGCTAAGAGCCTGGGCTTGGGAGTTCAGGAAATCCTGAGTTCAAATCCTGACTCCAACATTTACTAGCTGTGTGACCTCAGGCTAGTTTCTAAACCTCACTATTTTTTTTCAATCTGTAAAATGGAGATAATGCTACCTACCTTCACTAAGTGTTCATAAGGAGTAAATAAGATAATATATATAAATAACTTGACATAATGTATGACATAGAAGAAAAGCCAAATAAATGGCAAATACTATTATTAGCTTAGTATAATTGAACTTCAACAGTTATAATTAACTACACTTACAAAATCTGGGTAAAAGATTGCTTTACTTAACAGCCAGAAACACCTTCTTAAAGGAAGGGAGGTAGATATTTAGAACTCTTCCCAGTGTTACTTTGCATATCTTTGGGGTATTTTAAAAGGTGCCAAGCAGGTGTGTTTTTTTAGCACTTTATAGTATCCTTCTGGTTCATAGGATTTTAGTAGCTTATTTGCCACTTACATAAGAAACTGTGTCTTCTTTAAAGTCTCCCTTTGCAGAAAATAGTGGGAATATTTACTAAGTACTTTTTGGAAATAAGTTACGCAGTGCAAAATTCAGTCGAAGTTCCGGGGGTTCATATGCAGTGTAATAACATAAATAAGAGCTGGGTGTGGTGGTGCATGCTTGTAATCCCAGTACTTGGGAGGCTGAGACAGGAAGATCACAGATTCACGGGCCAGCCTCAGCTACTTAGTGAGGCCCTCCACAACTTAGTGAGACCCTGTTTCAAAATAAAGAATAAAAAATAGGGCTTAGGGTATAGCTTGGTGGTAGAATGACCCTGGGTTCAATTCCCAGTACTGCAAGAAAAAAAAAAACGAGAAAAATAACATAAATAAGAGGTCTTAATGTAAAATGCAATGCCACTAAAAATAAGTTTACTTCCCTGGTGGTATAGAAGTTGCCTGAAGGCCCCTCTGACTATTGCAATCACAAAAAGACCAGCTTGAGCTGACAGTAGTCCTGGGATGCACTGAATGAGACCACCCCACCTAAATTGGTCTCTATCTCTACTGTATCTTTTTTTTCGTTTTTTGCAGTGTTGGGGTTTGAACCCAGGGCCTCCCTCATGCATGCTAGGCAAGTGCTCACCACTGAGGTGCACCCCCAGCCCAGTCTCTATTTCTCATTTATGGTGATGAAAGCAGCCTTTGCCCGAATGTGAAGTTCATCTGCCTATTTCAAGGGGAAAGCTGGAGGCCGAAGATTAAGTGAGAAAGCACGAAATTCTTCAGTAAAACATTGTGAAGTGGTAATATGAAAATGATGCTCTTGAGTCCTATTTCCCATCAGCGAGGTGCTTCAGAATAGAGGGTCTGATTAAGACAGAGGAAAAACGTACCAGAAAACAAAAAGGATGAGGCTTGCTTTGTGGTCTCCTTGCTCACTGCAGAAATGTTCTGAGTATTGAGAGCTATGAAGGGGTGGTAGAAAATTCCATTTTTATGAATAGCGTAAATCAGATTTTACTAACTGAATTCTCAAACAGGGGGGTGATTAGAAAATTATGGAGTAAAATGCTTCGTCAGTGTGAAGCCTTGCCAGCTGCTGCAGTTGTTGTCATAATACATCCCTGGGTGGAATTATGGCACACTGGTGCCAGGAGTGTCCCAGTTAATCAGATTCGGTAGGGTACTGACAACCATGCAAGCTGGGTGGGCCTGGGACTGTGTTACAGGTGATACACCCAGGCTCCTTCATCCTAAAGGCTATTACAGTGTCTCTCGATCTTGAGTACCATAATGACCCTTTCTAAAGGCGAATAAAAATTCTCCATTGACCCTTACATGCACTTAAATTACTTTTAGTATAATGTTACCTAAAAATGCATAAAAACAAAACCAGGCACAAACTTCTAATACTTATAGTTCTTAATAAACCAAAGGCTTTTTTTTTCAGAATAAATTTAAACAACACTATGGAGCCTGTGATATTTAACTTGACAATGCTAATGTAATAAGATGGATGATGTTATTTTGCTGAAGCAAATAACTGATTACAATGTAAACATGGTGCAGATCGCTATAAGGCAGTTTCTTTGGATTTTGGTGCATTTGGATAGGTTGTATGACTCCCTCTCTCAATTTTTCTTTAGTTGAACTGGTAGATCACTTTCATTAACACAGTGGTAATACACCATTCACAAACCATGGTGTTATGGTTTAGATATGGAGTGTCCCCAAGAAAAGCTCATGTGTTGGCATTGCAAAAATGTTCAGAGGTGAAATAATCAAATCAGGGCTCTAATCTTATCAGTGTGTAAATCAATTGTTCTATTAATCATTTGCATGGATTTACTGGGTGGTACCTGTAGGCAGATAAGGTGTGGCTAGAGGAAGTGGGTCACTGGGAACATGGCCTTGGGGACTATATTCCTGATCCCTTCTTTCTTTCTGTCTCTGTCTCTGCTTCTGCCTGCCCAGAGCAGCTTTCTACACACCCTGCTACCCTGCCACTATCATGTTTCTGCCTTGGAGCCAGCCAACCATAGACTGAACCTCTGAAACCATGAGCCAAATAAACCTTTCCTCCTCTAAGTTGTTCTTGCAGCGATTTTGGTCACAGTGATGAACAGCTAACTGAAACACATGGATAACTCTATTCTTTTATCATGTGCAAGGGACAATCTGGAATGCTACACCATGTCAATTTGATGTCAAACACAAAACAAACATGCACCAAATCATGAGGCAGTGCTCGGTTATAATGGAAAGTGCTTGTTCTTAATGGAAATGTTCCAGGCTAGCCCTTAGCCACATATAGCTATCAAAACCTTAAAGTGGATTAGTGTAACCCAGGGACAGAATTTTAAATTAATATCTATGATTAAATAGCCACTTGTGGCTAGTAGCTACTATGTTGGATAGGGCAGAATCCTAGTTCACATAATTATTATTTTTTTAGATTATCATTTAAATATGATCACTAGCTATGTGAGCATTACATTTAAGTTCTCCAATCCTCCTTCCTTCATCTGTAAATTGGGGATAATTATATATAACACATTTAATCCTATAGCACAGTGGCTGAACAGGGACAACGCTAAACCCTTAGGTGCTGTGATTGGGTGATGCCCCAGGAGGAAAGTTCACTCTTTCCCAGTTTCTACCACTGCTCTCTCAAGCCACCCCTGCATGTGCTTATTCTTTGACAAGCACAATGAAGCATTGATGAAGACATCTTTAGACAATGTTGCTATTTTTAATAATCTATAACAGGCAAAGTAAGTAAAAACACAGTGTGTTTACTATGCAAATGTAGCTTGGATTAGTCACCCACCACCCAGTCTCCTGCCTTCTCCCCCTAGTGAGATGCCGGTGATCTTTAATAACAACCATGGATGCATCAAACAGCCAATGTGTTTAGGATCTCATCTTAATTTCATGGAAAACAAGAAGCCAAAGCCCCTTTCTGATTGTAGTGAAACATGATGAAATAGGCTACATCACACTATTATTGCCTCTGCTGCTGCACCTGCCGGGGATGCTCTCCCATTCCCAGGTCCAATTTACAAGCCCATTTTGTTCCTGGCAAACACTCTACATCATTTTCTAGAATCTGCTCAAGCGTCACCTCATCTGTGGAAACTTTCCTGACCCTCACAGGTAAAATTTGTCTCCTCTGTCCCTCCCCTCCACTGTCCATGACACAGATTGCCAACATAGCAACTGTAATTTTTTACATTTGTTCTTACTTTATTTATTTTGTGTGTGTGTATGTGGTACTGGGGATTGAACCCAGGGGCATTCTACCTCTGAGCTACACCCCCAGCCCAATTTTATTTTTTATTTTAAAACAGGGTCTCGCTAGGTTGATGAGAGTCTCACTACTTGCTGAGGCTGTCCTCAAACCTGCAATCCTCCTGTCTCAGCCTCTCAAGTACTGGGATTACAGGTGTGCACCATGGTGCCTGCTTGTTTTTACTTTATGTTATGGACCAAATTATGTCTCTCAAAAAAGATATGTCAAAATCCTAATACCCAGTACCTTAGAATGTGATCCTATGTGGAAAGAGGATCTTTCCAGACGTAATTAGTTAAGGTGAGGTAACACTGGAATAGGATAGGCCCTTAATCCAATATGACTGGCATCCTTTTAGAGAAGGGACAGAGACAGGCACACAAGGGGGGAACACCATGTGACAATGGAGGCAGAAATTGAAGAGCTGCCACTATCAGCCTAGGAACACCTAGGATCCCAGGAAAACCACCAGAGAAGCCAGGAAGAAGGAAGGATTCACCTACAGACTTCAGTGGGAAGGTGGCCCTACAGCACCTTGATTTCAGACTTCTAGCCTCCAGAACTTTGAGACAAATCAATTTCTGTTTAAGCGGCCCAGTTTGTGGTACTTTGTTTCAGCAGCCCTAGGAAACTAATATACCTTCCTAGGCCACATGATTCTTCCAGACAAAGACCTTGTTTGATTTATGTCTGTGTTCTTGGCAGTTGTTGCGGTGTCTGAACCAATCCAAAGGGTTATCAAACCTTGTTGGATGGATATGTGAATGAACACAGGACTTATTCTTTTGCTTTAATCTGGTCTCAGACTGGAACTGCAGAAAAATCACTTTAAATATATCCACTGTAAATATATTCATATGGCCACAGAGGCTAGGCACTACATGATTCCTGAGTTGTGTGATGTAGTGACCTTCAATTATTTGTCACTGTACAACTTAATTTACATAAAAAGTCAATAGAACAGTGAACTTCCATGCCATCTGTTAGAAAAAAAAAACACACTACTATTGTGAGAGTCAGCTCTTACTCACCCTGCCAAGTAACAGAATCCATAAATAATTACCCTCTAGATCAGGGGTTGGTCCTCTAGCCAAATCCAGCCTGCTGCCTGTTTTTGTAAATAAAGTTTTACTGGAACATGACCATGCTCATTCATTTATATATTGGCTGTTTTAGTACTACAACGAAAGAGGGTTACAATAGATAGACAGTAGCCTGTAAAACCTTAAACATTTACTATCTGGGCTCTTACAGAAAAAGTTCACTGAGTCCTGATCTAGATAATAGAAATTGGTAGACATTGCCAGAATGTTCTATATTTGCTGGAGCCGGCCGGCAGAGTCGAAGGGTTCGAACTGTTCCTGAAACAGGGAGTGAGGATTGAGAGAAAAGGGAGAGAGAGACAAGGAGTAGCATAAAGACAAGAGATGAGAGAGGAAAGACAAAAGATAGCTTTGAGAGAACTGCGGTCAATACTGTAGCTTTTTCAGGAGGACTCTCAGTCAATACTGGAGCCTTATCGGGAGGATGGTCAGTCTATGCTGCTGTGCGATGGTCAGCCAATACTGCCGTAGCATCTTTATTTTGCTGGGACCTTATATACACTTTCAGAGCATCAGATGTATGCAATGCCAATCTTAACAACATAGCACCAGATGTATATAATATTAATACCAACAAGCAGACAAACGTCGTGCTCTCACGCAGCACCCCTCCTCCTTCCCGGGTCAAGGAGCAGTCAACTTGTTCCTCCGTTGTTACAGCCACAATCAACAAAATTGGCAACACTTGGCAAAATCCTCACCTTGCCAGGCTGTTTATGCAACTCAGAGAAGGGAATGGCTCTCGACATATATTAAGTGGTGAAAATCCTACTCTGAAACTGAAGCCCCTCATTTTATCACACTTTGAAAGATTCTACACTATTACCGTTAAGGTAGGCAGGTTGGAAAGAAAATTATGTGTGGAAAATAATTTATTTCTTCCTCAAAATGGGAGCAAGGGGTTAAAAAAGAGGGTATGTGGCTTATTTATGTGTATATGTGAATAGGGGGTGTGGTGGGGGGAGTAATTCCAAGTATCTATAGCATATGCAACTTCCACAATTAGGTCGTCCAGCTACAAAAGTTGGAAAGAAGTGAAAACTGAAGAAATGGATAGAGACCTATTATGAAGTCCAGGAGGAGAAACACTATTGAAATGTTTATGAGGAAAGTGCTGCCTGCAGTTTTATTCCTTCTGGAAAGCATTGTGGAAAGTCTTAGGCCTTTCTGAGAGGTCCCTTATGCATCAAATACATGTCTGCCATGTGATCCCATCACCAGGCCTCAACTGATTGGGTCAACGCTGGACCCTTCATCCAAAGGTCAAAGGCCTATGGAATGGCCTGGTACAAGGGCTCTGCCCAAGAGAGACCGATATTGGTCGTGGCAACCACACATTCTCTCCTGTATCACAATTAGAAAAAGCAGCCAAATATGGTAGTGCACACCTGTAATCCTAGTACTTGAGGGGCTGAGACAGGAGAACTGCAGGTTTGAGGCCAGCCTCAGCAACCTAGTGAGACCCTTAGCAACTTAGTGAGACCCTGTTTCAAAACTTTTTAAAAACTTTAAAAAGGGCTGGAGGTGCGGCTTGGAGGTAGAATGCCCCTGGGTTCAATCCCAAGTACAAAGAAAAAAATTAGAAAAAGCAAAAACAGAGAATAGTTGTCCACAATGACAGGGCAATTGTTACCTAAGAGATAAGTAGAAAACCTGGTCACAAAAGCAACACTGTATCCTGAATGATACTGCCATTTCAGGAGCTCCGACCTTGCCATTGGAGCTGTATCACTGACCATGGCCCCGTCTGTTCCATTTTTGAACTGTTCAAGGATGGGTTTAGTTCATGGTCAGCTCAGCTTTCCTATTCCACCATTTCAACCATGCTCCTCCTGTCCTCTGTTCCCTTATCTATTTGTTGTCTATCGGCAACTGCCTTGCAAACTCTAACCCTCAACCAACCCAGCCACATACTTCTCTACTCTTACATGTGGGCAGTTTAGGGCTACAGGACAAAATATTACCCAGCTCTGTGCTGATGGCATTGGAAATGCATGGTTTCCAACCTCAGCTGGGCCTGTGTGTCTATTCAGAAGTTCCTTCATGTGTGTGTATTTGACTCTCCTCCACAGCTGATACTGTAAAGCTTTAACACCCCCAGGCTTTCTTATATCCCCGTGGTTCACCTTGTAGACTACCTCATACAAAAGAGAGGTAGGTATCAGTTCTCAATTTCCAGACACCCACGACCACTTACATCAACCTGCACCCTTTTTTCCTGCTTTCCTGTTCCCAAGGAGGAGATAAAACTTCTGCTGTTCAAGCTAATCCCTCTACCTGTTCTCCAAATACCAAGATCTTCTATTCTGGATTCCAATCTCATCCCTAGGCAAATATTTTCTCTCATTCCTGTTTCTGCCATTTCTGCCTAGCCCATGGTTTCTTTCCTTGGGAAAAAAAGAGAAATATATATATATATATATATATATATATATATATATATATATATAAACACCCCAGGCTTTCTTATATCATATATATATATATATATATATATATATATATATATATATTTGGTACTGGGAATTGAATCTAGGGACATTCTATTTCTGAGCTACACCCCCAGACCTATTTGATTTTTTTATTTTGAAACAGGGTCTCATTAGGTTGTTGAGAATCTTACTACATTGCTAAGACTGTTCTTGAACCTGCGATCCTCCTGTCTCAGCCTCCCAAGTACTGGGATTACAGGCTTGTGCCACCATGCCCAGCTTATTTCTCCTCTCTTAAAAACAAACAAACAAAACCTTTCTTTAACCTACTAGCTATCATTTTATTGAATTCATTCATGTTAAGTCTACTCAATTAAAAGGTATAGAAAATTCATTCAATATGAAGAACAGAGGTAATTTTAAAGTCCAAGCACATAGAAATGCTACTTAAAATATAATAAACTATGCTTTCCTTAACTAAATGGGCTCAAATGAATTGAGTAAAAGTGATGTCTCCAGGTCCTAGAAAGGAAGGAAGTTCTGAAAGTCAGAATGATGAGAGGGAACAAAAAGTGACAGACTATCCAGGCGTGGTGGTGCATGCCTGTAATCCCAGTACTTGGGAGGCCAAGACAGGAGGGTGGAAGGTTTGAGGACAGCCTCAGCAACTTAGGAAGACCCTGTTTCAAAATAAAAAATAAATAAAAAGGGCTGGGAGTGTAGCTCAGAGGCAGAGTGTCCCTGGGTTCAATCTCCAGGACCACGAACAAACAAACAAACAAACAAACACAAACCACCACGTGGGAAGACAGAGACACAGGTAGAGCGCCATGATGAAGGATTAGCATGATGCATCTAGAAGCCAAGGAAACCAAAGATTGCCAGAAAACCACCAGAAGCTGAGAAAAGGCAAGGAAGGATTCCCTCACAGGTTTCAGAGGGACTATAATTTTGGACTTCCAACCTCCTGAAGTGTGAGACAGTACATTTCTGTTGTTCTAAGCTGCACAGTTTGTAGTAGTTTGTTATGGAAGTCCTAGAAAACTAATGCAGGTGGTGAAGCTGTATTTCCTCTGGGCCACCCCATTTCGGATAGTTAGGACAGGGTTGGCTTATCTGGCATGAGCAGAGAAAGAATGTCTGCTCAAAGGGTCTAGAGACTTCACCTCCTCTGAAGTCCCCAAATAGAATCAAGTGCCTAAAAGATTTTATTCACATCATGATATCCATGAATATGAAGAAGTCCCCCAGTTGACTAAGTTCAAGTTAGTTCTCCAGGAAGCCTAGATTGGGGAAAATTAGGGTTCCTCTTGGTTGCTTCCCCAACTTGTGTTTGTTATTGCCCATTCTCCAATCCCCAAATTTAGGATGATACTAATTTTATCCAAAATGCTTTCCTCTTCTGATTTTTTTTTTTTTTTTTGCGGTACCAGGGATTGAACCCAGGGGCGTTCTACCTCTGCGCTACACCCCCGGCCCTATTTTTTATA
>PVJS01060519.1:0-11226 GCA_004027185.1 Glis glis | reverse complement strand
CGGGAGCAGCAAGAGGTCCTGAATCATGAAGGGACAGGGGTTTACTCTGCCTGGCATGTTCTGTGCAGAAGAACCAACTCTCTACTCTGTCCTACACTGCCCCACTCTCTGTTTCTCTGCAGTGTGGCGGTTTCATCCGAAGCCTGAGATGAATGCCGAGGACGGGGGAGCTGGGAGAGCACTGACCACTGAGAGACACAGGGCACAGCTCAAGGTGTTTCATGGCACATCCACCAACTATGCAGAGATCAGAGCTCAACCAGTGAGAAAGCAGCACTGCGGCAATTTCTAATCCACATCACTGGAAATTCCTTTCAACAAAAGCAACGATTTTAAATTTTAAGTTAAATTGACACTGGAAAACATGAATAGCAATAATCCTGGAAATGAATAAGAACAGTCATTTTCTTCAGGTCACCAGTGGACTGTTTAGTCCTTTTCTGTGTTTACCATCTGGTATCTAAATCTGACTAGAAATTATATAAATAGTTTAAGCAGAAGTGGACTAAGCAATACTGATAGTATACCTATGAGAAAAGATATAAAATGTAATGTTTAGAGTTACACTTTGAACACTGAAATTACTCATAACTTTAATATCTAATGAAGTGCTGTATTTCAAACAAAACTTAGAAAAACAATGACAGATTTTCTCAATTAGAAAACACATCTGCTGTCTTACAATAGATCACTTTTTTCCTTATGAATACATATGTAGATATTGTCAACAAAATAATAGACAACCACATTCATCAGTATGAAAAATGCATTCTACAATATCAACTGATAGGATTTATCCCAGCTATCCCAGGTTTTTTATTATCCCCAACAAGTTCCTGTTACGCAAAATATCAAAAAGAACAACAACAGACAAAAAGCCCGCATACAATCATCTTCATACACAAACAGGCATTGGAAAGCAATCCAAAGCACTTAAAGGGCAGTAATTGAAGAGACCATCCTCAAGCTGGTACAGGACATCGTTATGGCCGATTTCATGGCAAGAATATTTCTTCGTGAAGCCAAATCAGGAATATATCTCCTCTCATTGGCACTTAAACCCCCCTTTCTGAAATGTGGTTAATGTTTTCCTCAAATTAAAGAAAAGATAAAGCCTTCACCCCTGAGCCAAGGTGGACATGAGAAGCTGAGCCATTTCCCTCCAGGGACATTTCTTCAGTGAGGAGGAACTGAGGTGTCTGGGAAATGGGAGGGATGCCAATAATGTCCACAAAGGCCTGAACCCCACCATTCACAGAGAACGTGCTCACACAGCCATGTGACACTGACACCTGAGGAAAACAGCCACATGGTGCCTCCGGAGACAACGCAGTCTTCAGTTAATGCTTGGGACAGTTCCAGGAAACGGGACACTCGCCCATGGACCCAGAAGCAGAGTGCGAGGATGTGGTGGCAGAATGGATCTGCCCCTTCACAGCAACTTCCTACCTGTCCTGGGAGTGCTCTGCTTGCCGGGTCCTCCTTGGGATGGCACGTGCCTCCGGTGTTCCCCTGCCTCTGTCTGTTTCGTTATTTTGTCCAGTCTTGAAGACAGAGAAAGAACAAGATTGAATAAGTAATAAATCAGCAAGTCCTCTGCTAGACACTCTACTGCTTCATCTTAAAAGCTCAGACACCCCGTCAAAAGTCCCTCACAATCCCACACCTGTGCTTCAGCCGGAAGACCTCTGCAGTCCGGTCCGCTCTCTCCCTCTCTAGGAATTGAACCCTGTCCTGTGGGAAAGAATCGCATGATCAGTGTTCAGTGATGGCCTATTGCAACGAAAGGAAGGAAGAGAAACAGAATCTCACCTTTCGCTCGTCCGTCTTCTTTTGGAGATCTGCAATCTGAAAACGTCGACATATCAAAACCCACAGGCTGAGCAGCCCTGGGGGCCGTTCCACCCTTCCCTCCGCGTGAGGGACTGAAGGATGCTACACGTGCCCGGCTGAACACAGCTCACCTGGCTTCTGAAGAAGGATTCTGCTTCCTCTTGCTCTTTCACCATCTCTTCCATCTTTTGCCTGTGATTTAGAACAGGTTTCATTGGAAAAAGCAGGATCGTGACAGCACTTCAAATATTCTTCCATTGTTTCTATTTTTGTCACAACCGACAGTGTACACTATATCCATACATGAAAGGCATTTCACAAAATTATAAAAACTTGTTAGCCTCTAAGTGGTTGCCGAGTATTTCCTTAGCTACTATTGGATGCTGCGGTCACGTGAGGCGACATCATTTCTTCATTCATTCTCAGTATGGACCCAGTCTACTGTGCATTGTGTGTGTCTTTTATCATGAATCTCCATTCATCTTGTAATTATACCCTCACCACATTTCACGGGGCAGTGACAACTGGGTTTAAGAACGGCACAGTCGCTTACATGGATCTGCGTCATCTTACACCAAGCTGCTTTCTAAAGATGGTGACGGTCTTCACCGCTCCTAGAAATGTCAGTGTGAACCGAGTCCTTCACAGTCTGCAGCGCACTAGGGACCAACTGGTGAGGAGTAACTGCAGTGTGTAAACTCCATGAACCTGGGGGAGTCTTGTGTGAATTCTCTCCATGGATATATGTCCATGTCTTCTGACCTTATGTTAATACTTGTGTGTTAATTTGGTCTCGAGATGGGACAAAGGCTTAAGGCAAACGTGCATCAGGGTTTCCAAGAGTCTGGTGTTAAGTCTCTCAACTCACTTATAGGTCTCGATTTCTTTGGCTGCAACCTTCATGTTTTCCGTGGCCTCCAGTAGTTGGCTCTGCATTTCCTGCTTCAGTTGTTCTCTCAGGCTCTGCTTTCTAAGATGGAAAGGAATACAGGTGATCCAGCAGAACCTGTGAATTCTGTTTACCTTCCTCTCAGCAGTGTGAGGCCATGACTGGAAGACCCCTGGAGCCTTGTCCCTAAAGGCACAATCACAATCAGAGGAAAGAATGGAGCCTCCCACTAGGGGACAAAGAGAAAGCTCTCCGCTAGTTCACAGGGTCACTGGCACTCCCAGTCAATGTCAGTCATATACAAGAGAACCAAGGAGCTATGTCGCATGGTGAACAGCCACTGTGTTGAAACATGGAGAACCAGGCTGGTCTCCATCACAAGACGCACATGAGGATGACACAGGACATCATTACTGCCCATCTCGGTCATGGGGAGACCCGGTGCTCAGTCAAAGCCTGGTGCCATTGCACAGAGGACCAGCCATAGAGAGGTCTTTCCAAGACACAGTGTCCTTACCCTGCAGTGCACTATGGGGCATTTCCACGACTCAGAAATGTAATTCCTGACACCGACCACAAAGATGCAGAATAAGGGGAGATGCAAATCTTCATGCTGGCAATATCAAACTCAACAAAAATGACGTGAACTGCCTTGAGTCAGGGTGATATTTTCTGGAAATAGATTACAGCTGGAAGAGCCTCACCTTGGTGTCCATCTAGTTTTAGAAGGCGGATGCTATTCAAAGTGAAGCCAGCAAAGGGCAACTGTCTCATGCAAAAGTTTCTCATCTTAACACTTGATTTACTATGGACTCCACTTAAAATGTAAAAAGCTCTAGGAAACAGGTAAACAAATGATGAAGAGGAATTGTTCATGCATTGATTCTGGCCACCCAATGATCCCTTGGCAAATGCTTTCTGGAATGGGGCAGTGCAGTGGCTGTGTTGTCATGGGTTTGGGACACAGAGGTGACCAAGCCACTGTCCCCACCAGGAAAGAGCTTCAGGAAAAGAAATAGCCACTGGAGACATAGAAAACTCTGCCTCAGGCTGGGTGAGAAGAACATGACACCAGGGTCTAGAGGGACCATACAGGAGAAAGGGTTTTTTCCCTGGGCAGAGTGGGTGTGAAGCCCCTGAATTTTCCCAGAGGACAATAGTATGGACCCTGGGATGAAATGCACCCAGAGAGGATGCAGGTCAATAACTTAGCAATGCTGGCACCATTATCTCCAAATCTTCCAAATAAATGATATAAAATCATGTATGAAGGCAAAGAAAACATCAAACTACATAAACCAAGGCTGGAACTACATGTACAGTTCTGTTCTGCCTGACCTAGACAAATACTGCTGAAAGGATCCTGAGAGTCATTTCAATTGTCTGCACCGGTCAACATATTCCTTGTAACGAGCATTTGTGTCAATGAACACAAGGACAACTTACTCTTCTACAACATTTGTCTGTATGCAGCGATCAGAGGCAGCGTTTCTGCGATTCGACCGTTCATTCTGTTCATCCACATTCAATATCACAGAATTCCCTTCAGCTTTCAGTTCTTCCTTATAAGACTTCAGTGCATCAGAGTTGTCTAACAGTTTCTGTTTTTGTTCTGAAAAAGGTAAAATAATTTTCCTTGTGTGTGGCCAGGTCGACCTGAGCACTGGTTGGGGTGGGGAGAAAAGAAGGGAGAGAATCCAGGAGGCAAGAAGCCATTCTTCCCCTTCCCAGGGCAAACTCTTTTACGCTGATGGGAATGCCTTCCAACAAACAACACACCTTGCAGGGTTCGTATATTCGATATCATGGCTCTCAGCTTTAAATTGTTCTGACATCCATTCCCTTTTGATGACTTGAAAAAGAGTTGAGAAAAGATAGTTTTAAAAAGTATCATTGCACGTTGTATGCTAAAGAGGAAATAAGAGGAAATAACCTAACCCACTGCTACCACCATATTTCAGGGCACAACAGTTGATCCAGTTTGGGCCTTGGAAAAATGTCAGGCACAGAAAGAATAGAGCAAAAAAATGTAGGTGGATGCAGGAATATTTTGTGGTACCCAAGACCTCCCTTCTTAGTCCATGATGGCATAAGTAAGTGTTTGACCAGGGAAAGCAAAGAAGGCTGAAAACAGGGCGGTCAAACAGCTCAGAAAAAGTCTTCATAATGGGAGAGCTTTTCTTAATGCATATTTATAAAGACAGAACAGAAAGAAGCCTGCCCTCAATTCACACTGACATGTCTCTGCTCAGCATGAAGAAGCACAGTGAAGGTTACAACGCATACATTTTCCTTCATCTTTCATATTTTCCTTCCCTTCTCTACATATCTTGCAGGACTATGCCAATGACCTCATAATTACGTTGCTTGTGAAAAATGCAATTTACTTCTTAATCCCCTATATATAAAAATGAAGTAATCCAGGTCAAAACAAAAAAAGGGAAGATAATTTTACCTTAACTTTAAATTCTTCATCAGAAATAATCTTGTTTTGCTTCTCAGTTTCTTCAATACCCATCTTGGATTCCTTTTCCTTATCCTGTTTTTTTTCATTTTTGGTAGAACCCAGATGCATTCTACCTCCTAGCTAAACCCCTGCCCTTTTTTCTGCTTGTTTTGAAACAGGGGCTCACTAGGTTGCTGAGAGTCTTGATAATTTGCTGAGGCTGGTGTTGAACCTGCGATCCTCCTGCCTAAGCCTCCCAAGTATTAATATTAGGCATGTGCCACCACACCCAGCCTTCCAATTCCTTGATGTATACAAATATGCAATACCGATACCAAAGTTTTAAAATGGTAACCATACTTCTATCTTGAAGCATGTGACTCTTCATACTCATGAACAAAGCAGTCATTTATACACAGGAAGCTTGCTTTGAAATGGCACAGTTCACAGAACACAGGAAACAGGACACTAGGTGAGACAGAGCTAGGGTCTGAACCACAAGGGGTGGAAGCGATTACAAATGAAGCCACAAGGAAGAAAATGGGAAAAACAATACCTCCTGTTCCCATGTGGATATGTTTTCTAGAATTGCTATGCTTTCCTTCGTGTATGTCTCAATCCACTCGCAAATTAGCAGTAAGTCCCCTAGAAGGATATTAAAAGTCAACTGTAAGATTATTCATACACATAAGGAATAATTTTTCTGAAAAGAGATTAAAAATATCACTAAAATTCTTCTTAAAAATATCCCCAAATTGAGTTGCCCCAGTATATTAATAATAATGGCAACTCATCTAGCACTATGAAAATGAAATCACTTTTTGGCTTCACACTTTTGCCTGAAGAAATCCAGTTTCATTTCCTGGTATTTTAAATCTAATAAAGCCAAGATGAACATAAGAACTATAGTTCAAAGTGACTGCGTTTAAAACTACTTCAAAGATGAGGAAACACAAGGACATCTATTTGCTGTCTTCTCTAGAGAAGAAGACATCATGCTTCTTAGGAAATTGTACCATTTCAAATATTTCTATCACCAGAGACAGAACAAGTAGAAAAATTGAGCAACCAATCAATTTCCATTTCTGTCCTCCTCCTAACCCATGAAGTCTGTGTCTCCATGGGGACGCCTTTTGCCTGGCAACCTGAATTCTGCTCTGAGCCTTCAGACTGTTGAGAGGCTCAGATCATGCCTTTATCATCTTCCCATTTCCCCAAGAGCCAGGCCCTGCCAAAAGGATTCCCTCCACATTTCAGACTCAGAGTATCTCTAGCTTCTAAAGGGTTCTTTGCAAAACTAAGCTCCACCCAGTCTGCCTTCTCCCAAGAAGTGTTCCTCTTCCAGGGCTCTTATCTGAACACATGGCAACTCCTTCTACACTGTCATTCAGACCTCAACCCAGCAAGGGCACAATTCTGAGGAGGTAAAAATCAGCCAGACACTTACGCCTATCTCAATCAGAACCTACATCAGATGCAAGTACTGAATAAATATTATGAAGACGATAGAAGACTAAGTGCTTACCTTCATGTTTTTGAAAAGGTATCTGGGAGAGGAAGAAACAAAATTAAATACGATGTCAAAATATGTGAAAATCTATCATTCCTGGTAAAAGTCAAGATAACAATTCAATAAAATTAAAATAATTATAGAGCTCAATGTTATGAATTAATTGGAATATAAATATAGAGAAATTCCGGGTTCAGTATTAATACTTCATAAATCATTTCTGACAGAGGACATAGTTAATAGCTTACTTTAGACCAAAAGATCATTCTACATTCTATTAAATCAATATCCATCGATCTAAATTTTCTCATGGAAATGGCAAGCATCTTGTGATTATTCTGCTAATGTGTCACCTCTCTGAGTCTCTTTTTTGGTGAAACCTAAAGTATTCATAATGAATTCCTAGTACCTGGGATATTTTTGATGGATATATTGCTTTTTAGAACTTCTATGGGTTGATCCGAGGACTTTGTGCATGCTAGGCAAATGCTCCACCGTTGAGCTATTCCCTCAGCACCCAAGGATTGTTTTAAAAACCCTTTAATGCTTTGTAGGCTGAGACATGAGGATTGCAGGTTCAAGGACAGCCTCAGCACATAGGTAGAATGCCCCTGGGTTCAATCCTCAGTACCACAAAGATAAATAAATACCCTCTAAGAAAACAAACACACAGGGAAAGTCTGTATATTAAGAAATGTCTCCTTACCTCAACAGAAAGCATCTTAGAAACCTAAAATAGAGTTGGATGGCAGCTGAATTCATCAACAATTTGAACAAATCAGGTTCTATGACTTTCCCAGTCTGTCAAGTAGAATATCACCCCATCAGAAAAAAAGTGGGAGATGGCTAGAGTAGCACTTTTAGTTTCACCCCAAACACACCACCGATCAAGGAAAAGTGTCAGGGTACAAAAATGGGGTTGCATTAGTGATAAAGGGTCAATTAATCAAGAAGACATGATAATTCTCAATGTGATTTCACCTAACAAAAGAGAATCAAAGTACATGAGTCTGGGCTAGGGATATCGCTCAGTAGAGGAGGGCTTGACTAGCATGTTTGAGGCCCTAGTTTGGATCCCCATTAACAACAACAACAACAACAACAAAAAAGCAGTAGGCACAAACTGACTGAAATGCAATGAAAACTAAAAAGACACTTTGTAGTTTGACAGTTCAACACCCCTCCATCAGTCACTGATCGGTGTAACTGGCAGAAAATCAGTGAAGATACAGAAGCGCCAAACAGCAGCATTGGTCACCATGACTATCAAAATGAATAGAATACTTCTTTTTTAAACAACAGAATACACATTCTTTTCAAACTCACATGGAACATTCACTAAGAGCAACCACATTTGGGACAATTAAATGCATTAACAAGTTTAAAGAAGTAAGCCGGGCATGGTGGCACACTCTTGTAATCCCAATACTTGGGAGGCAGAGACCAGAGGATCCGGGTTCGCGGCCAGCCACAGCTACTTAGTGAGGCCCTCTGCAACTTCGTGAGACGCGGTTTCAAAATAAAGGATAAAAAACAGGGCCAGGGTTGTAGCTTGGAGGTAGAACGCCCCTGGGTTCAATCCCTGATACCGCAAAAAAAAAAAAAGTTTAAAGAAGTAGAAATGATATTAAGGTTTCTCTCAGATTACAGTGGAATAACAGACACATACCAGGAATATAAAAAATATTTGAAGATGAACCAACACGGTTCTAAACAACAAATGGGACAAAGAAGCCCCAACAAAAACATTTAAAGATTGAAAACTAATACATCATGAAAATACTGTTTATTAAAATTTGTGGTATGCAGCACAGTATTACTTAAAGGTGAATTTAAAGTTGGTAATGCAAATAAAAGGTTCAGTGACTATAACGATTTCTGCTTATGTAGGACTAAAAGTACAGCTATAAGGTAATCAAGTATACTCACTTTAAGCATGGTTATGCACATGAAAAGACCTCCTGCCAAAAGGCCCATGGCAGTACAAATAATTGTTGTCTCCCAAGGAACGGCCCATATATCAGGCTCATGTGGAAAATGGTTACGGAGAATATCAACCAGCTGCAATAATAATTTTAGAAACAATGAGAAGCCTTTAAATGTTGAGAACACATCAGTCATAAATCATCGTCCTAAGAAATCCTAAAGAAGCTGCCAAAATATAACCACACCCCTCCCAGGAACCGTGGGAAGTTGCCAGCCCCATGGATCCTCCTCAGCTGCTAGTGGAGTCAGACACTGGATGTGGGTGTCTTTAAGGGCCTGCCCTCTCCTGTCTATCGTTGTCTGTCAATCCCTCTGAGTCATACTGTTCCTTTGAACTAGGTGATTTGTGTCATTTAAAGATCAGCATAAGTAAGAAAAACACAATAGTGACATGATTTTATTCAGATATGGTCACATTTTAGTCCTTAAATGTAACCAAGGAGCCAGGAGTGGTGGCGCACGCTTGTAATCCCAGTACTTGGGAGGCTGAGACAGGAGGATCGCAGGTTCACGGCCAGCCTCAGCTACTTAGTGAGGCCCTCTGCAACTTAGTGAGACCCTGTTTCAAAATAAGGAATAAAAAAAATAGGGCTGGGGATCTATCCCGGAGGTAGAATGCACCTGGGTTCAATCCCTAGTACCGCAAAAAAAAAAAAAAAAATGTAACCACAGTGTAGATAATGAAAATGACACTAAGAGTGGGGACTTCTCCAAGTTTCCAGATGTTCATTCTCTAGACTCCTGTGGGAATGAAGACCAGACTTCTCAGTGACTGCAGACTGACTCTGAGAAGTGTACTCTATGGACTCCTCAGGATTTAACTCTAGGTGCTTCCAAACCCAGTACCTTAATTCTAAATGTCTCCTTCAAGACAGGGACTTGAAAGGAGACAGTCATTAAGAGGATGTGTCACAGCATCGAGAGTAGGAAGGAAGGAATTCATGGTGCATGCCACATAGAAATGATTTTGTAAACACTGCCCTGTGCAGAATAAAGCTCAGAACTAAAGAGTGGCATGGTAGGCATGCATCTCTAGACATGAACTTCTAGAATAGGCTTAAATTATGCTTATTCTTATATACACCTCTCTAGAATAAAGTTAACCCATGATAAGAGCAGGGATTGCCGAGAAAGAGGCTGAGGTCCCCATCTGGGATAACAGAATATTGTGTGTGTGGAAAGGTTTTGAGGTCTACTGGGTCATATTTTTGGAAGTTAACATACTACAATGGTTTGTAATCTTTGCTCTACATCATTTTTAAAAATATTGTGAATCATACTTAATGAGAGTCATGCTTAAATATGTAGAAAGAACTATGCTTGTAATTCTCAAAAAATCAAATAGATTGATGGGAGGGTAGAAGATTGGATGTGTGGAAGGATGCATAGATATATGGATCGATGAATGAACAGAGATATGTTCAATCATGTTGAAATAAATGGCAACAATTCATTGCCACATATTTGAGCATTGTTCTATTACAATGTGATGGTAATAGAAGAAACCAAAATGTCCCCTGTTGTGATTTTTCCTATAAACTAAAATGCCTAAATTGTTCTTAATTTTCCAGATGTCTGAATAATCCCAATCAGCTATTTTTCACAATGTCCTGAATATGACAATGATTTGATTGCTGCATAGGTAAGTAAAAAGAAACAATGTTCACTCTTTAAAAAGATGCTAATTACTGTGCATAACTTTACCACACTGCAAGTGTAGAAAAAAATCTCCTACCTAAAATGTGAATTTCTATTTTTCCAAAGAGAGGTTTGGCAAACATTATTGAAAAAGAGTGACAGAATTTAACCTACAGGGCTGCTAGCCTTTCACCACTATGGATAATATGGGAAAACTGCTCCACATGGGATACGAGGGAAACTGGGAGCCATGGAAGGAGATCTCACCTAGGGCTTCCAGCCTCAGTCTGACCACTGTGACTTCTAGTAATATAGTCCCTTCTGGTGCAAAAACTAGTTTTCTTGACATAGCACCACATTCCATATTATTCCCACCAGAAAGGTCCATTACTGTTCTAGGTTACTCTTTCCAAGTTTGCCTCCTGACGACCTTGGTGTGGTTGGAGCAAGTGACCTTGATGTGCATAGTGTGGCCACAGCCCAGTCAGGCTGCTAAGAACAGGTTCCCTGAGGTCCTCATCTGCAGGGAGGACTCCGTTCCCATGGAAGACCCCCTAAAATGCTGTTCCCTGAACTGAAATGTGACACTGCGCAGTGGCAAGGAAGGAAGACATCACTGAGCGTGTCCAGTGTCACTCACCTCTGCTGAGGTGACAGTGGAACTGACTAGCAGCAGCCAGAAGAGGATCCTCGTGAGGCCCCCCATGTCCTGGTCCTCAGGAGGTCTGAGGGCCCCAGGAAGGAGGGGCTGCTAGGAAGGGGTGGGAGGGGGAGGGGGAGGGACGGGGACGGGGGCGGGCCTCAGTCGGGTGGGGATGGGGATGGGTAGGTTTGGCACAGAGGAGGAGTTGGGCTCCTGAAAGGAGAGGAAGGGGTTCAGGAAAGTGTTAGTTGAGATCAAGTCTAGCGGGAGGAGCAAAGCCT
>PVJS01060518.1:0-11226 GCA_004027185.1 Glis glis | reverse complement strand
GCGGAGGGCCTCACTAAGGAGAGAGAGAGAGAGAGAGAGAGAGAGAGACAGGGAGAGAGAGAGAGAGAGAGAGCTGAGGCTGGCCGCGAACCCGGATCCTCTGGTCTCCGCCTCCCAAAGTACTGGGATTACAAGCGTGCGCCACCACGCCCGGCCTTAATTTCATGTTTTTAATTGTTGTTGTTGTTACTAAATGGGGTCCTTCCCTTTTAGCCTGAAGAAATATCTTTTGCATTTCTTAAAACACAGGTGTGGTGTTACTGGACTCCTTCAGCTTTTGTTTGTCCGAGAATGTCTTTATTGTTTTCATTTTTGTTAGACATTTTTGCCTGATAAAGTATCCTTGGTTGTCAGTGTTTTCTTTCAGAACTCTGATGATATCATCCTATTTTCTTCTCGTTTACAAGGTTTCTGCTGAGATATTTGCTGCTATCTGTTATGGTTTGGACGTCCCCCCAAATCTCATGTGTTCAGAGGTGGGGCTTTGGGTAGTATTACGTCTCCTTGTTTTTTGTGTTTCTTATTGTCTTATGTTGATGTCTGCACATTTGGTGGAACAGTCACTATGTAAAGCCTTTATAAGGGGATGTGAGGGTACCTGCTTTGTGGGGTGTAGCAATTAAATTATCTTCTGTTAGGAGTCGCTGAAACTAGGAAAAATTAAAGTTGGGATTTCTGGTAAATAAGGCTATTTACTAAATGGCACAAAAGTCAATAAATTGTGTTGCAATTTAAAATTTAAAAGTCTATTGAAGTTGACTTTAAAGAGCAGAGCTGCTTTTGGGTGTGGAGGATGGAGAGAGTCCTGGTTCTGCAACCTGCCCCACGTTTGGTCAGTTCTCAGCTCAGTCAATTCCTTAGAGAGTTTGAGGAACCCCAGGAGGGGAAGGGATTCCAGCAAAAGCAGTAGCATAGGAGCTACAGGTCTCAAGTAATGTCTTGGTCGTGTTACCCTGGAGAGTTCCTCTGAAGTATCGGGGACTTTGTATCCATACCAGAGACCAAATGGAATAATAAACACTGCCCTCCTCGCAGAGTTGTTGAGGAGGCCTAACCAGGATGACACAGCATCAAGCACTATGCAGAGAGAGGTATTTTTAACCCTATTTTTGAAAATGTTGGGATTTGATGGAACCAATTAAATAACCACTGGCTTCCTACTTACATTCTGATTTGAGTCAAAGATGATGTTGGGAAATGAGGCTTGTATCTGCTGTCAAAAGGGCTGATCCCTGACCCCAGGATTAGATGGACTTACCCATCCAGGTAAACACAGGTGGCCCTGGAAAACGACAGTCCACGCCTGTAGGGTCTGATGCTCTAGAATTTTCCACCTGAGAGGACTAGGTTGGGTGCTTCTTGTGGTCAGCTGGCTTCCAAGAGGAAAAGAGGAGAGAGTAGGACTGAGCGAGGCACGCTTAGATCCCGTTCCCAAACACACATCCCCGTTCACTCCCATTCCCACGGAGTGTGAGTAAAGGCTGGGTCAGGGCCAGGACCTCCTTCTAATGGAGGATCCTCTGCACATAAACCAAAGAGATGGGGAAGGAGGTTCACTCCAACAGATGTCACCATTTAGAAGTAACTCAGCGCCTCAGGATGAGAAACTAGAACAGATGCAGTACAGCCTATTTGTATCACTCCCAGATGTTCCTTGTCCACAGACTGTAGCAGATCAGTGAGGCCCGGCCTTGGGAATATCTGGGGTTGGGAATATCTGGGGAGGGGCTTGTAATGGGGACCAAAGTAAGATGCTTGGGGTGGGGATTTACTTTCTATGCTGAAGATGCTTAATGATTTGTGGTCATTAAAAATGAACTGTTGCCGGGCATGTTGGTGCACGCTTGTAATCCCAGTACTTTGGGAGGTGGAGACCGGGTTCGCGGCCAGCCTCAGCTCTCTCTCTCTCTCTCTTTCTCACTCTCTCTCTCTCTCCCTGTCTCTCTCTCTCTCTCTCTCTCTACCTAGTGAGGCCCTCCGCAACTTCGTGAGACCCGGTTTCAAAATAAAGTATAAAAAAATAGGGCCCAGGGTGTAGTGCGGAGGTAGAATGCCCCTGGGTTCAATCCCTGGTGCTGGGCGTGGTGGCGCATGCTTGTAATCCCAGTACTTGGGAAGCTGAGATGGGAGGATCTGGGTTCGCGGCCAGCCTCAGCTACTTAGTGAGGCCCTCCGCAACTTAGTGAGACCCGGTTTCAAAATAAAGAATAAAAAATAGGGCCGGGGGTATAGCTCGGAGATAGAATGCCCCTGGGTTCAATCCCCAGTACCACACACACACACACACAAAAATGAACTCTTTTTTGGCTTTCATAGAACTCAGTAATTTATTGAATTATAAGTGAGCTATATTCTGATTCTCATTCGCTGCACACTTAGGTGCAGCATATCTTTCCACATGTCATTTTACAGCGTATGTATGTCATGAAGCCTTCTCTTCAGGGGTGAATCATCTCAAGGTTCTGTTTTGCATGATGTCTCCTTAGAGTTAAAATCCCCAAACTGCTGGCATCTGAAAGTTAATGACTTGTGATTACACGGGAAAAGAACCATTAACAATTAACAACAAATTACTGAATTGTTTATACTTTGAATGTCATGGTTAATCATTTGGCTTTTAAAAGGTGCGCTCTTACAGTCTAAACCCTTTGCTCCTTTTAAGAAAAAATGATAATACATTTGCCTTTCCATGTGTCTTGTGGTAGTGTGAATGACTTACACATAAATTACCAAAACACGCATATACACATACACAAAATAAAAAACTAACAATATAGCACTAGGAATTATAATCCATATTAAACTCTTTTTGTGTGTGTGGTACTGGGATTGAACCCAGGGGTATTCTACCTCTGAGCTACACCCCTAGCCTTTTTAATTTTTGAAACAGGGTCTCACTAGGTTGCTGAGGGCCTTGCTAAGTTTCTGGGGCTGGCCTCAAACCTGTGATCCTGCTGTCTCAGCCTCCAAAGTACTAGGATTACAGGTGTGTGCCACCACACCTGGCTTATTAAACTCTATTGATGAACTTGCTAAACATAATTTTAAGATTAATGTGGTGTGTGTGTGTGATTATGATATATGTACATATAATTTATAAAATACTGGTGTTTAGATGTCCTTCTCTTAGCTCTATTTTATAGATGAAGAAAGAGAGTAAGAGGACAAGCGACTTACCTGAAGTCGCATTACTATGCGAGTAAATGTACTAAGACCCTGCATTAGAGACTAAATCGTTGGTAGGGTAAGGGGGAGAGTTTCCCTCTACCCTCTGAAGTTCAAAAACTGGGTTTATGAAATAAACTGACAATAGGAGAAAAGCTATACAAATATATGCATTAGGGCATCACAGGAAAAAAAAAATGAATACCCCCCAAACTGATTTGGAAGTTTATATACCCTCTTTGTAGGGGAGAGGGAAAGAGGGGTGTAGGCAACTTTGGAGAAAATAAGAGATTCTGGGGGAAGAGGAATGGGCTGTTAGAAGACTAGATAGGAGATGCGATGGTCTGTGACAAGGTTTGTCTGTGTGTGATGTCAACGCCTAGTCTCCTCTTCTGTGATAAGAGTTAGTGTTGCCTGATTGATCAACTCTGGAAAGAGATTGGTGGTGATGGAATTCCTTCTGGAGGATGTGTCTTTAGGCAGATAAGGGGAATTCAGCGAAAGCCTCTCCTTGCTTTGCTGTTTTTCAAGAGCTTTCATCTTGAAGTAACCAATGTACCAAAGCTACATACTTTGGAGCAGCATATCCTGAACTTCTTCGCCCTTCTTTTGAATTTTATGTACAAACTTTAGTCTCTACATTTACTAGCGTAGCAGTGTGATTTCAGGTAAGTTTCTTGCCCTCTTAGTTTCTCTCTTCATCTGTAAAGTAGAGCTAATTATATCGCTGAGGATGCCTTTGGCTGCAAGTAAGAGAACTCTGGACTCAACTTATTTAAAACAATGAGGAAATGTAGTGTCACACAAGGCAAAAAGCAAAAGCTACAGCAGTACCAGGCACAGGAAAATCTGGGCTCTGGGTCCTCTCTTGGCTTGGCATTCTCTCTGTGGTATTTTGTCCTTAAGTTAGCTTTCCTCATAGTTATAAAAAGGCTGCAGCAGTTCCAGACAAAGTCTAGACTCAACAAGACCCAAAAAAGAGGGAGATATTCCCTTTTCCTGTGTAACTTTTATTAAGAAAAACAACAATTAAGTTGTCCTTATAACCTACTCTTTTCCTACAACCAGCGGGTTCTCCCCCACCCTTGCCACATATCATGTCAGCTCTCTGACCCTAAAGGGCCTCCTTAAATTTTTTAGACCAATGAGGACCCACTTCCAGGGCCAGCCCACCCCGAAGTAATAACCATGTGAAAGATGGTGGAACTTACCAAACTTGGGAGTCAGTCAAGAGAAGAGATGAATTTAGGCAACCAACATAATAAACCCAATGAGATTAGTATGACAAATAGACGACATAACCCATAATTTGATGAGTTAATACATGTAAAACTCTTCAAACAGTGCTTAAGACATGAGAAGACTAGCTATGTGTTTGCTATTATTATTATTATGATCATTAACATATGTATTGGTTATGTCTCAGCCATACCAATGAAAAGTCTAATTTTGAATGGTATTGTTTGATTAGAGATAGAGCAAGACAGATGGATTCTACAGGTAAACAGGGAGAAGAGCTAGTTGATACCCAGAGGCAAAAAGGAGACTGAGTGAGCTGTCGGCCTGTGTTGGTCCAGAGTTTGTATACTGGAGGAGTTAGAGCAGCCTCTAAATTAAGGGAAAGGCTGTGTTCTACACGCTAATGGAATCCAGTCTCAATAGCTGCCTCTTTCCTCACAGCTATTTTCTTTCCCAGCTATTTTTCTTTCACTAATGCTGGTTAATTGCAGAAGTATTTTCAAAGGATCCAAGTTCTCTTAACCAAATAAAAAAAGTCTCGATTTCATTACTTTTGGTGAGGGGAGAAGGGAGGTGGAAAATAGCGTGTTGTGTATGTAGGTATGTAAATATAAATGTCCCTTTATGAAAAGCACACACATAACACTTATAGGAAACCATATAAAAGCGCTAGCAATCCTAGCCAAAAAAAGGAAAAGATGAAAGTTGGCTTCTTAAGCTTTTAACTGTAACTAAAAATAATCTTCCTAGTCTACGTGTGATGCATCACTCAAGAAAAACTTTGTGTATTCTGAATGATTTTCAGGTGTTTTCCCCCCACACTGTTTGACTTAAAGTGGGTTCCTATTATATCTGACAGTGTTTAATACCATTTGGGACTTAGTTTTTTGCTCTGGCTACCTGACATGGTGTTTTATTTATTTTTGGTACTGGTGATTGAAACCAGGGACATTCTACCTCTGAGCTATTCCCCCAGCCCTCTTTTACTTTTTGTTTTGAAGCAGGGTCTTACTAAGTTGCTGAGAGCCTTGCTAAATTGCCAAGGCTGGCCTCAAACCTGCAATCCTTCTGTCTCAGCCTCCCAAGGACTGGGATTACAGGCGAGAGCCACCACACCTGTCTTAATGTGGTGTTTTAAATGCAACAGTGACAATTGTAAAGCGACTGTTCATGTCCTTAAGAAGAAAGGAGAAAGCAGTTTTAAGGATAAAAGCTCATTTCATGTTAATGTACCACTTTTTATTCTTGCAGCCTTAAAGAGTTTTGGGGGATTGGTGATTGTTATGCGTTTTCCTTGAATGCCAGGCAATTACGTGAAAGGGAAGGTGTCCATCTAACAATAGGATTTGTCATAGCAAATCCTTCTACTTCAGGGAAAACAAAGAAGGCATGGAAGGATTTTGGAGCTCTTGTTCTGACATGGAAAAACAGCAGTTTCTGTTTTCATTCTTCCTGGCCTTTTTTCAAATACTACTTTCAATCTTCTCAGAGAGTAACGTTCCATTATTTATAATCAGCTTTATAAAACTCAATGTTTGCCAACCTCTCTGTTGGCATTTCGCAAGTCCAAATAATCATTTCTTCCTTTATTAGAGGTTTACATTTCCTCCCACGCCTATCCCTCAAAAATGACTGGAAAGGGGTTTTCTCCATATTCCTGGAGTCTTTAAAATTCAGGTTGCAGCTGTTTGCAAACTTCCTGAGGGGTTGGTGGGCGCACACCTGCATCAGTAAGGAGACCATTACAATGGAAACGGTGCTGATTTCCTCTGATAACTTGGGGTGGGAGGCCCTCTCTGTTTCCACCTCGTGATGACCTTGAGCTCCATTAGCTTCCTCTCACTTGCAAAGGCTTCCTTTTGACTCAGTCTGATGGACCTCAGGGTCCCAAACTGTTCAGGCTTACGAGCACACAGGGACAGGGAGCCAGGATACGTTTATACAGTGGCCCCAGAGCTTTGGGGAAGAAGCCACAGAAAAACACTGCAAACTGTTTATGCCAAAATCCTTTCAAGGGCTCACAATGATCATTTCTATAAATAGGTTTGCTGCATTACACTGTGGTAAGAATAATTTAAGACCACTGGAAGCTTTTTAATTTTTTTAAATTTCCCCACTTTTAAGGCTATTTGGATCCCATGATTATGTGGCTTTAAAGGAAATACTGGTCTTGAGTGATGAGTTGACCTACCTACCTTTTCCTTTCCTGATGCATTCTTGGGAAGAGCACTTTTTTTTTTTTGGGTACCGGGTATTCAACCCAGGGGCATTTTACCTCTGAGCTACACCCCAGTCCTATTTTTATTCTTTATTTCGAGACAGGGTCTCACTAAATTGCAGAGGGCCTAAGTAGCTGAGGCTGGCTGTGAACCCGGATCCTCTGGTCTCAGCCTCCCAAGTAGTGGGATTACAAGCGTGTGCCACCATGCCCAGCTGGGGCTGGAAGAGCACATTTAGTAGTGGGTAACCATCAGTTGTGACACTAGATTTTTTTTTTTCTGATACTGGGGATTGAACCCAGATGCAGTCTACCTCCAAGCTACACCCCCAGTCATATATATATATATATATATATATATATATATATATATGACATATATATGTATACATATATATATACATATATATACATATATATAAATATATATATAATTGTTTTTTTATTTTGGAACAGGGTCTCACTAGGTTGATGAGAGTCTTACTACTTGCTAAGGCTGTCCTCGAACCTGTGATCCTCCTGTCCCAGCCTCCCAAGTACTGGGATTACACGTGTGTGCCACCATACCTGGCAAGACTTTAGATGTTTATAACCACCCTGTGATCTGCATACTCTTAGTACCCTCACCTCCCAGATGCAGGAACTTAGACTTGGGGGGTAAAGCCACTTGCCCAAGCCACAGACCTTGGGCAGAATGTGGGCTGGGCCCTGTGAGATTCCAGGCCCTTGCTCTGACGTAGTGCCTTACAGAGCTGCTTCCAGAGGGGGGTGCTCCCTTTGGCACCTGCGAATATGTCCAAGTTGCTAAGGAGAAGGTCTATTTCTAGGTATCTCGCCTGTTAGGCACATCTGTTCTACCTCTTGCCTCCTTTATCTCCCATTGCATATCATATTCTAAGAACACCAGCCCAGACTGCAAAGGAGAGGAAAGTCTGAAGGTTACTGCAAAATCCTTGCGTCTGTGCAGGGCCCTTCATGAGCTACAGGACACCTCTCCATTTGCTCTCCTGCTTGGTTTGGTCCAGCTGGCTCATCTGGTACCAGGGCAGAATCTTCAGCTTGAGGTGTGGCAGGCGGAGCTTGGGCAGCAGATATTCGGAATCTGTGTTGACTCATCAACCTTTGGCTCTCTCGGGGGAGCCTCAGGGCCTCCTGGCCATTCTCCACATTTCTTGCCTCTCCCCACTGCACACTGCGCCCTGCCCCACCTCATGCTTTGTTTTGGCCTAATCCTTCATTGTGGTGGGAAAGCTTCATGAGCCGAGGACCAAAGCACTGGAGGGTGTTGGGTATTGTGGGCTTTGGTCTGTTTATTCAACACAGATCAGGGCTGGTATGTCACATAAATCTCCCTGTCTGGCAGCCGCCTTCTGTGGACCAATAAGCAGATAATCCTTGAACCTGGAGATGGGAAATTTCCATCCTCTGTGGCACCAGGACCTTTCCCAACTCTTAGAGTCCCAGCCATCTCTCTCCTGCCTCAGTCTCTCCTATGCTGGCCCCTCTCCTCCAACCCCCTCCCCAACATGCCCAAGGAAACACTAAAAAACATTAAGATAACCCCAAAGGCCTGTAGAGCTGAAGGGTCAAAACACAAAAGATATTCAAAAGTCCTACAGAGCCGGGCATGGTGGCACATGCCTGTAATCCCAGTACTTGGAAGGCTGAGACTGGAGGATTGCAGTTTCTAGACCAGCCTCAGCAATGTAGTGAGACTCTCAGCAACCTAGAAAGACCCTATTTCAAAAGGAAAAATAAAACGGGCTGGGGGTATAGGTCAGAGGTAGAATGCCCCTGGGTTCAATCTCTGGACCTCCCACCCCAAGTCCTATGTTTCTGCTTTTTATTACTTTTGATCTCAGAGGCAGTACAATTATGCTGAAAGAACCATTAAGAAAGGGAAGAACATAAACCGGGCGTGCTGGCGCACACTTATGATCCCTGTACTTGGGAAGCTGAGACAGGAGGATCGCAGGTTTGTGGCCAACCTCAGCAGCTTAGTGAGGCCCTCTGCAATGTAGTGAGACCCTCTTTCAAAATAAAAAATAAAATAGGGCTGGGAGTGTAGCTCAGAAGTAGAATGCCCCTGGGTTCAACCTCCAGCACCAAAAAAAGGGGGGGGTAGAACAAGAGTGTCCCCTTGGGTCTCACATGTCAAGCAGTCTGGGTGCCTGGCGAGACACCATGGTAAGCATGGGGACAAGGTCTTGGCGCTGGCCCTGACCAGCCCTGAGCTCTGGGCCCTGCCACTCACCCTCTCTGGGCTTCCCGTGTTGGACTGTAACCAAGTTTAGACTGGATGATCGATAGGGTCTCTTTCACCCTGACATTCTCACCCTGGCAGTGGAGGTGACTGTGTCCGCCATGATGGTTTCCCATGCACTTGCTCGCCCTGGCCTCTATCTACACAAATGGCAGCACCTCTGGTGACTAGCATTTGGTGGGTCCACTATAAGCCACACACTGTGCTATGGAATAATAAAGCATATTCCTACCCTGGGGAGCTTGTGAAATAATGCAGTTGGGTGCGGCAGGGTGGTGGATATATCTAGTCTACAGTGGACTAAGGATGCTGTTGTAATCCAGTGGTTAGGGTGTAATATTCAACTCTTCATTCCCTTCATTTGGGGCCATTTGATGTTTTTGCCTTCCTCTTCCATTTTTTTTTTTTTTTTTTGTGTGTGTGTGTGTGTGTGCTGGGGATTGAATCCAGAGGCATTCTATCACTGGTCACCCCAGCCCTTTTTATTTTATTTTATTTTTATTTAGCCTTATTTTCTTTTTTTGGTACTGGGGATTGAAACCAGAGGCATTCTACCTCCAAGCTACACCCCCATCCCTGTTTCATTTTTATTTTGAAACAGGGTCTTGCTAGGCTGATGAGAGTCTCACTGCTTGCTGAGGCTGTCCTTGATCCTGCGATCCTCCTGTCTCAGTCTCTCAAGTACTGGGATTATAGGCGTGCACCACCATGCCCGGCCTTCATTTTTCATTTAGAAACAGGGTCTTGTTAAGTTGCTGAGGCTGGCTTTGAACCTACAATCCTCCTGTCTCAGCCTCCCAAGTATTGGGATTACAGGTGTGTGCCACCACGCCTGGCTTGCCTTCTTGCTTTTGTCTTTTCTTTGGTCACCCTTCCAGCTAGTTTGATCACATCTGTGGGATGTAGGCCTGGTCAGCTAGAACATCTCATATCCCCGGGCCATGGTGAGCAGTTAAGATGGACCTAAGCCAGGCACACGAGACTTGCTGGAGCCGAGGGAAAGAGGCGCCCTGTTCCCTGGGGGTCCCCAAGCTGGAGGGAGGCAGGCCGATCCTGCTGCCGCCATCTTCACCATGAGGGGTGAACCCCTGGAGGATGAGGTTGACGTTACCTGGGGGAATCAGAGCAAATATGAGAAATGAGGGGCTTACAATGGCTTTGATAGCACCCAGAGTCCAGCTCTGCTGGGTCTAGAACAAGGTCTGGGCTCGTCGAGTGTGTAGACCAATAGATTCCTCCTCCTCCTCCCCCTCCTCCTCCTTTATTATAGATTGAACCCAGAGGTGTTCTACCTCCAAGCTATACCCCAGCCCTGTTTTATTTATTTTGAAACAGGGGCTCACTAAGTTGCTGAGGCTGGCCTGGAACCTGTGATCCTCCCATCTCATCCTCCCAAGCACTGGGATTACAGTGATTCCTTTTTCTTGACCCAGGATTTGGGTTTTCTGTCACCTACTCTTGTGTCAAGACCAGGACTAGTCTTGAGGCCCCACCTCCTCCTCACCATGTCCTCTGATGGGCTGAACCAGGTAGGAAGGGTCTGGCTTCAAGCCTGTGCTCAAAGCAGCTCACACAGCAGGGGTTTTGTTGGGCCTCATAAAACCGGAAGTGCAGGCCATGAGGGCCTAGGCTGGTTACTTAGTGTCATCCCTGGCTTAGGTTGTCAGGTTCTATGGCACCCATAGCTGCTGGTCCAGACCTTAAGTGTATTCCCTTGGGGTGTGAGGCTGCAGCTCTAGAAATCGCCACCTCATGTGGCTGCTTTATCCCAAATGGGTTTCTCCCCAAATTTCTTCAAAATCTTTTGTTGTTGTTGCTGGTTTTATTTCATTTTTATCGTAAAGAAAAAATTCTAATTGGGTGTGGTGTTGCATGCCTGTAATCTCAGTATTTCGGAGACTGAAATAGGAGGATCGCAGGTTCAAGGACAACCTTAGCAACATAGATTCTCAGCAATCTAGCAAGATCCTGTTTCAAAACAAAAAAGAAAAAGGAGCCGGGCATGGTGGTGCACGCTTGTAGCTTATAATCCCAGTACTTGGGAAGCTGAGACAGGAGGATCGCAGGTTCGCGGTCAGCCTCAGCTACTTAGTGAGGCCCTCTGCAATTTAGTGAGACCCTGTTTCAAGTGGTGGCACACGCTTGTAATCCCAGTACTTTGGGAGGGCGGAGACCGGAGGATCCGGGTTCGCGGCCAGCCTCAGCTCTCGCTCTTTCTCTGTCTCTCTCTCTCTCTCTCTCTCTCTCTATTTAGTGAGGCCCTCCGCAACTTAGTGAGACCCGGTTTCAAAATAAAGTATAAAAAAATAGGGCCAGGGGTGTAGCGCGGAGGTAGAATGCC
>PVJS01060517.1:0-11227 GCA_004027185.1 Glis glis | reverse complement strand
CCTTAGTGAAGTGTTCCCGTGTGTGTGTGTGTGTGTGTGTGTGTGTGTGTGTGTGTGTGCATGTTCCCTTATCACCGCTCCTCTTTCCTCCTCTGATTTCTTCTTTGAATCTTTGTGTTTCATAGACTGTACCAAATTTCTGCCTTTTCTCTCTGCCTTGTTTTCCTTTTGCAGGTTCCTCTCGAATGTAGTTGGAATCCAGAAGAGATGTACATTAGCAAAGGAAAATGCACAGTCTTCAGTTATAAGTAAAACATTATTTTATCACTGCAACTAGACAATAAAAACAGAAATCGAAATCCAATTGTCACATTATGTAACAAAAACATATACATATACTCCAAGTTAAAATCTTATAGGATGTTTTGAAAATTAGCATGAGAGAGGGAAATAGATCAGTGAATAGTTTTTTTCTGTAATAAACTCACACTGTTTAAGACCTACTTCTACAGTAGAAGCTAGATAAGGTCCCCAAACAGCAAAACAACCTTGACTCAGAGCATAAAATAAAATGGAAAAAACTTGAAGATAAAACACAATATAGGTGAGAACATTTACTTCAGCTTTTCTCTACAGAATATATGTTTCATTGGCTTCAGTTAGACAGAAGTATTAATGTTACATGTGGTAAGTGCCAAATATTGTAATCAGTACATTGGAAGGAGATAGGGAAGAGTCATGAAAAAATGTATAATAGAATAAAATCCAAAAGCAAAAGGAATTTGGGTACAGAAAGTGACACAGAGGTATTTCAAATTTTCTATCATTTTAATTCTGATATTCTTTTGAGATGTCTCAGATCAAGTAGGTACCAAAATATTCAATTAGTTAAAGATGGGAATAATAAACACATAGGTTACAAATTGGTAATAATTTGAGAGAATAGAGACTTAATAATTCAGTACTGGCATAACTATGACAGTGATTATATAGAAAAAATGAGCTTTGATTTGAAGGTTAGATCACTGTGAGCTGAGTGATGGATGAACATTGAGGGACCTTCATTACTGACCATAGTTATTTGTACTGATCATCAATATTAATTTAAGTAAATAAAAACAAAAATTGCTTCTTAGCCTTTGGGGTATATAAGTTCTAGCAGCAGCTGATTTATATTTGCTACTTTTTATAATGTGGCTATGCCTACCTGAAGTAGGTCTGGATGAAAGAGAAGTAAAATGTTACACCACCTTTTTGTAAGCTGGGGGATCTGGCTATGTTGCCCAGTCTGGTCTTGATCTCCTGGGCTCAAGCTATACTTCTGCTTCAGTTCCCAAGTTGCTGGGACTATAGGTGTTAGCATTCTCAGCTTTATCACCTCCTGATTATATTAATCAGGAAGACTTAGAGTCATTATTCCTGGGTCTACCAACAAACAAATTCGATTTTACATGTTGCATATTTTGGATTAAAATTTTTTAAAAATCTAAAAAAATAGTGGATGCTTGGTTTTTGAGTGTCTTGTTTTTTTTTTTAATCTATGGTGAAGAGATTTTTCTTAAATACTTCTGACCATTTCCATCATCTATTACTCCCTAATATTCCTTCAGGATTAGAGTATATTTCCCAATTGGTTGTCAGAGTAAGTGAAAAAATTATATTTTTTACATCTTAAATAAGATAGATCTTTAAAAATTGAACAAAACAAAACCATATGTTAGTTCTACATTCACTAACATTTTGTTGTCCTCAATTGAATACAAACTTGTAGGGGAACAGTGATTCTTTACATTTATATAGTGATTCAAAATAATAAGATATTCACACACAAACTTAATTTCTAATAACTTTCACTACATTGCAATAAAAAAGTTTTACTTTATAAATCAGATGCTTAATCATCTCTTTTATTTAGAACTAAAATATATCTTTATAAAATTGAATGACAAAGCTTAGTTTTAGCATCAATATAAGAAAATATGCAGTCATTTAGAAATCTTATCAGAAATTAGTTACTACTTAAAAGTCAAATATATTCCTTTTATACAAGAAACAATATGTTTCTATTCTTTCCACTAATAATGTTCATATAATATTTAGAATTTACTAGATAAAAACATAGAAGAGAAATAAAAAAGATTGAAAAATAATTCATGTCACTTGAAATGTGATGAATATCAGGAAAATTAATGGGAGAGATAAAATTTCCCATTGTATCAAACAAGATAAATACTATGTATCTTTCCTTTAAAAAAATCAGAATCCTCCAGTTAGTGTTGGGGTCTCAGTGAGAAGGACCTATCTTTTCATGATAAAACAATCTAGAAATGAATTTTTGCTTATATCATATATTATAACAAATAGTGATATTTTAAAGAATAAAACATAGAAAATAATCAATATGCTATTTTTAATCAAAAGTGTATTATGAAGCCGGGCGTGGTGGCGCACGCTTGTAATCCCAGTACTTTGAGAGGCGGAGACCGGAGGATCCGGGTTCGCGGCCAGCCTCAGCTCTCGCTCGCTCTCTCTCTTTCTCTCTCTCTCTCTCCTTAGTGAGGCCCTCCACAACTTTGTGAGACCCGGTTTCAAAATAAAGTATAAAAAATAGGGCCGGGGGCGTAGCGTGGAGGTAGAACACCCCTGCGTTCAATCCCCGGTACCACACACACACAAAAAAAAATAGAATAAAAAAAACAAAGTGTATTATGGGGCAACCATGTAATTAATCTTTTGAATGCTGTTAAGCCTGCCTCTTCTTTTTCATCCCTCCCTCCATCCTTCCTTTTCATTTAAACATGGAAATAATAATACCTAGAATATGGATATTTTGATAATTGAATGGGAAAGTATACACAAATATGGTGTTTAGGATATTAAGTGGCTCTCAATAAATAGTAGCTTCTTATTATTTTGTTGTAAGTTATGTTGCATGTTTCAATCTATCATTCTAGCCATAAAAATACATAAGGTGTCCATCTTCATCTACACAGTAATAAAATAAGATAGAATATTCCTTACTGCCAGGATATGGCATAGTTCATGTTGAATCACATGAATTGATGATCCTTAAAATTTTATGCTAACTTGTAGGCTCTAGGCCATATAATGTACATGCCAATTTTTATTTTTTACCTTTGTTTTTAATGTAGCTGTGGAGTATGTTTCTACAGGGTTTTGTTGTTGTTGTTTGCTTTTTCTACTGTGGAATGAATCCTGGGGCTTCCTGTCTCTAAGCCTTTTTTATTTTTTTTTAATTTTGAAATGTGATCTAAATTTTTGAGGGCCTCACTAAGTTGCTCAGGCTGGCCTGAAATCTGTAATCTTTTGCTTTTCAGTACCCTTTGTCTTGTTGACACAATCATTTTACTAAAAAAAAGGAAAAAAATATATATGCCTACATACATATGTATATATCTTGCTAACTTGCCCAGGCTACCTCAAAGTTGCAATCCTTCTCCTCCAGCCTCCTTAGTAGCTGTGATTACAGGTTTGTGCTACCACATGGAGCAGAAAAGTCTGTATTTTTATTTTATTATTTAATGTAATGAGATAATGTAGCTAAACCAAGTAGTGCAATTTTTAAAAACTCCAATGTATTTAAACATTCCTGAAAGGAAACTATACTCTCCATTTCTGTTTCTCTTTCCAATCTGCTTAGGAATCAGTTATGCTATTTTAGATAAGTCTGTAGCAGGTATTGCTATTATTCCTGTATTACAATTAGAAATTTTGAAGTGGAAATACATTTCTTTCCAACAAGAAATTGTTAATTTTCATTAACACAAGTAAATGAAATAAAAATGAAAAAAATATAGAGAAATTTTTATTACTGTTCCAGGGCTATCCTTCTTCCTCATACTGAATGATTTCATTATTTTATCCATTTGCTAAAATAAACTGAGTGGATAAAAAAAAACTCATGGCTATCTCACAAAGCTCAGTAATGGTAATAAACAAAGCACTTATCCAAAATAAATAAAATTCTGATTTCCAGACACCATCATAATTAATTAATTTATATATAGAAAAGTAACATTTTGTTACATGATATTTTATATATCAAATATTTTATATGCACTAAAATATTTCTATTAGTTAAGAAGAAAAAGCAGGGTTTTAATCCATATGGTTACTATTATAAACCAGTTTTAAAAATATCTTTTTTCCATCTCTATGAATTCTATGACTTCTACTCTTACAAAATTTAAAGAAGATTACAGTTTTTTCTCTAGTACTAAAATCCCTTTATTACTCTATCCAAGGTGATCATTTCTTCCTTGTTGATATTCTTATTTCTCATAATTTTCAGGTTTCTGTACTATCTTGAATTTCTTTGTCTTCCTCCTTCTCTTCTTAGTTTTTGTAAGATTGCTTTCTCCAACTCTCTGAAAGTAGGTGTGACTCAACTATTCTTTTGGTCATCTGTTCTTTGATTTTTGCACTATCTTAGAGTGTTCATCTATTATCACATCTTTAGAAATCTACTTTTGAGGGATAATCCCAAATCTTGCCTCACATTCAAAAAATTTTAAAATTCTAATGCCAAATTTTCAACTATGAGCCTGAAACTTGGAAGTCTTACTCTAATCTCAAACCCAAGTGCCTGAAACATAAGAAGTCTCTTCTTGATATGTTTTCTTCTCTCTTTCCAGATTGTTTTAAAACCATTTTTAAACTTTACCACTATTCTATTCATTTTGCCTAATCTCTCAACTTCAGGTCAATAATTATTTTAAATCTCATATTAGTCCCCTTTTACAATAAATTCTACAAATGTAATTATGCCACTTTCACTGAAACACAAATGAGGAACTAACTTTTTTTCTATCTTCACTATTGAATAATTTTAAAGTGTAAGGCTTGAAGTGTTTCCTAGTTGGCTGCAGAATATGCGCTAAGCCATTACTCATAGACTCTGGTCCTAATTCACTTGCCTTTGTACTCGACTTAATATATTTTCAAGAATCTGCTCAGTGCCATATTTCCACAGGCCACCATCTTATACAAATGTGCTTCTACCCTGATTTTGTTTTAAAAATATTGTAACTATTTATTTGTATAGTTTTATTTTATTTCTTTTCATTATATGTCTAAATTTTTGAATCTATCAAATTTAAAATACTGCATACCTAGAATAAAAATTCCAATAAAGCAAAAATTATTGTCTAATAATTCAAGTTCTTTGATGCCACCTAAAAATGCCTGGCCAATGATAGATGTCAAGAAATCTGAGTGAGTTGAGATTTCTTTTTTCCTTCAAGGTTAACACAAGAGCTCTGAATTGCATACAAAGTTGTTATGTTTGTTTGCTTGCTTGCTTTTCTTTTACACTCACACCAAAACAACTAACAAGCAACTAGGCCAGCAAGAAAATCTCTCTGATCTAGAGAAAGACAATTTCTATGTCTTCCAGAGAGATTCATTATACAGATATCCATGAAAATAGTGTCAGAAAATAAGTATCAGTATCTGTGCTTGCAAGGTGTTTAGAAACATGAAGGAGTCAGAGAATCATGACCTGGAAAAGGAGGGGCTCAAAAAGTATTTTTAGATTGAATGCATAAGAGAGAATCTTGATATTACTTAAGTGATTTTATCTTGTTTTCCTCTCTTAATTGAGTCCTGCTTCCTCTATCTTTGGTAGCATTTCCAGCAGACTCCTCTCCATTCTCTTCCAATACCAACTCTACTACCACTCCTTAAGACCCAGTTCCCATCTGACCAGGCATATCCTGTTTCATTGTGTCCTGAATCTTATAGTGATTAATAAGTTTAACCCATTTCATTGCTAAAATATATATTTTGTTGGGATTAATGGATGCCAAAAGGGCAGTAATGAATTATGCCTTGAAAGAAATCCTTTCCTTAAAATTAAACTTCTTGTTATATGATTCTCTGCTAAAACTAGGTTTTTCCATCCTGGCGTGGTGGCGCACGCTTGTAATCCCAGTATTTTGGGAGGCGGAGACCGGAGGATCCGGGTTCGTGGCCAGCCTCAGCTCACTCTCTCTCTCTCTCTCTCTCTCTCTCCCCCTAGTGAGGCCCTCTGCAACTTCATTAGACCCTGTTTCAAAATAAAGTATAAAAATAGGGCCAGGGGTGTAGCATAGAGGTAGAACACCCCGGTGCTCAATCCCCAGTACCGCAAAAAAAAAAAAAAAACTAGGTTTTTCCTGGAATCTTACTTCAGTGGAAAAAAATCATTTCAAAATTGCATCAAATCATTTTCATAGGTAAATATTTGATATAATACAATAATTAATATAGCATAAATCTCCAGATATCTCTCTGATTAATCTTCTTAAATATATTTTCCTTCATTTATTTATAAATTTTGTTTATAGGCTACTTGATAAATTTTTATTGCCATTAGTTGGTTAAATTTTAAAATGATTTTTTTTTTTTGCGGTACCAGGGATTGAACCCAGGGGCATTCTACCTCCGAGCTACACCCCTGGCCTATTTTTTATACTTTATTTTGAAACCGGGTCTCACTAAGTAGCGGAGGGCCTCACTAAGTGGAGATAGAGAGAGACAGAAAGAGAGAGAGAGAGAGAGAGAGAGCTGAGGCTGGCCGTGAACCTGGATCCTCCGGTCTCCGCCTACCAAAGTACTGAGATTACAAGCGTGCGCCACCACGCCCGGTGATTTTTTATAATTAATAATATCTTGGTTACAGTTTAATAATGTTACTATCATATTGTTTCCTGGACTATTATATGCTATAAAAGTAAAACATAAACTCAATATTTTCATTATCATGATAGTCATGCATCACTTTCCGATGGGGATATGGATGAATAAACACATTATTAGGCAATTTTGTCACTGTGAGAACATCATAGTGTGCATTTTTGCAAACTAAGTTGGCTACACCCCCACTAGGCAAGATAATTTTACTTTTAAGAGAATCACCACCATATATGTGGTCTATCACTGACCAGAGAGTCATTATGCAGCACATGGCTATATATAAAATAATGAAAAAATCAGAAATATCTATCTCATAGATATGTATGCTTATATAGATTTATAATGATTAGGAAATGATGAAAGGGTATCAATCAATTATTTTTGAATAGAAATATTTTCCCTAAAATTATATTCACTGTTACACAATGATGTGTTAATACATCCTAGACATAGCAGATTTTTAAAAGTTTAAATTTGAAGAAGAGGTCGACAAGATGGCATCAGAGTAAGGACACTGAGAGGAGCCTGTCTCTGAATTGTCTCAGGTGCTCCGAACTGAACAGCCATACAAATCCCATACTACTTTCGTGGGAGATAGGAACTAAAGACAATAACATTTAAGAATATATAGAAGCCCTCCAATTAACACCCAGGATGAAAAAGGGTAAAAATGGGGCAACCAACCAGAGATGGGAAAAGAATAACCCCATCCCGGACCAGGTCGCCAGACCAGCAGGAACCTTCAGAAGATCCAAAAAATCTTATAACCAGCAACCTGAGACCTTTCTCACAGACATAGGGATCATCAACCACAAAATCCCACAGCCCCAGGACAAAATGACAGAGAAGGACAACTACCACCCACTTTCATCACAATCCACTGGTCCTCTGCACATTCGGAAGGAGGGGTGAGTGCTGCAGCCTCACAGGATAACTGAAAAGAGCCCCCCCCCCGAAAAAAAGAGAGGGTGGGGACACAAGCAGTCTGTGGCTGTAGCCACACAGGAAAATCTGAGGAATAGAGCAGGTCTGAAAGTTGCAGACCAATGCAGCCTTCTCTGGAAGCGTGGTGTCCCTGCCTGTGCCTAGAACAGCCTCAGAGGGACTCAGTGGCAAGCAGAGGCAGGAAGCTGAAAGCACCAGCATTCCCTGCCTGCAACCCAGACAGCCCAGGAGGGACTCACCCTAAATGGGAGGAGAGTGCCAGCATTACTGGCCTACACCCAGGCGGAGGGAAAGAAGGACGCAGACAGCTGAGAATGGCTGCCTTCCTCCTCCCCCTCAGTGCCCAGGCCAGCCGCAGAGTGTCTCCACCTAAACAGACAGACCCAGAGGGACTTGGGAAGTGGAGGGCACCAGAGTTCCTCGCCTGAGCCTTTGTGGAGAGAAAAGAAGGGCACAGGCAGAGAAGAGGGTGAGCCTTCCCCTGCCTGTGCCCAGGCCAACCTGAGAGGGACTCGGGACTCGGCCTAATGTGCGGATATTGCCAGTGACCCCCCACCTGTGCCCAGGCAGAGAGAAAAAGGGACACAGGCAGCGCAGCGAAGAGGATGAGCCTTTCCCCACCTGCACCCAGGCCAGCCTGAGAGGGACTTGGCCTAATGTGCGGAGAGTGCCAGAGTCCCCCATCTGTGTCCAGGCAGAGAGAAAGAGGGACACAGGCAGCAGCAAAGATGGTGAGCCTTCCCCTACCTGCACCCAGGCCAGCCTGAGAGGGACTCGGGACTCGGCCTAATATATGGAGAGTGCTGGTGTCCCCCACCTGTGCCCAGGCAGAGAGAAAAAGGGACACAGAAAGTGAAGAGGGTGAGCCTTTCCCCACCTGCACACAGGCCAGCCTGAGAGGGACTTGGGACTCGGCCTAGTGTGCAGAGAGTGCCTGTGTCCCCCACCTGTGCCCAGGCAGAGAGAAAGAGGGACACAGGCAGAAAAGAGAGTGAGCCTTCCCCCACCTGCACCCAGGCCAGCCCAAGAGGGTCTCTGCTAAACAGGCAGAGACAGAGGGACTCAGGAAGCAGAGAGTGCCAGTGTTCTTCACCTGTGCTCAGGCCAAATAGGTTAACCACCAGAAAAGACTGTCAGACATCAAAGACAAACTAACTACCACTGACAAACGGAACCAATCAGCTGCCTGTACATTGAAGTTTAAAACTGCACAGGGTACAAACTGACCTACCCACATCTCTGAGTCTACCCCCTATTACAGAGGCGACAGACAGGTCCACGGAACTCAACACCTGGAACTCATCAGCAACACCATTGCAGCAGATGGAAAGAACCCTAGAGTAATTGCAACCCAGTACCAACAATCTACAGCCAGAACAACAGTGGGGTGATATGGGACACCTATTTCGAAGAACGTATTAAAGGGTGATAAACACACAACAGAGAGCTAAGAATAACCATACAGTAGAGGCTAGTCATCTTTAAGGCACACCTAGTAATAAATATCTACCTATAAAACAGGTTTCTATACAGGGAGAGTGATTAGCCATAGGAAACCTACAGAGTGAGAGAGAGATACCAAAAGCAACAAAGATATAAACTTAAAAAACCTGAAATCATGGGAAGGAGGAACAACAAAGAAACAATGAGTTCCCACAACTCCACAATAATAGAACCCATCACCACAGAAATGAAGGGATTGCCAGAAGGACAATTCAGAACTTTAGTAGTAGAAATGATACAGGATTTCTGAAAAGAATTCAGAGAGAGCCTGAAAGAATGAAGTATCTGATAAGCAAAGAATCTGACACCCAAAATAGGAACCAAAGAGAGGCTCTGAAGAAGTGAAGGATGCAATAACTGAAATGAAGGCATCAATACAAACTATTAACAGTTGACTAGATCACATGGAAAACAGAATCTCACTCTTAGAAGAAGACCACTCCAAAAGTGAGCGCATCATATATAATATAGAAAAAATAATTCAACAGCATGAATTGGACATCGAAGAGATCTCGGCCAATTTGAAAAGAGCAAACCTAAGAATAATAGGCATAGAAGAGGGAATAGAAGCTGAAACCAATGGAATAAATTATCTTTTCAGAGAAGTAATATTAGAAAATTTTCCAAACATAGAAAGGGAGGTCGACACCCAGGTACAAGAAACATATAAAACCCCTAATGGACAAGATCAGAGAAGAGGTTCACCACACCACACAATAGTCAAATTGACTAACATAGAGGCCAAGGAGAGAATCCTAAAGGCAACCAGAGAAAAAACCAAGTAACATATAGAGGCAAACCAATAAGAATCACCCCCAACCTTCCTAACCACGTCATGAAAGCCAGGAGAGCCTGCGGTGACATACTCCAAACTCTGAAAGAAAAAAGAAAATTTGATAGGGAAATAAAAACCTTCTACAACAAACAGAAGCTGAAAGAATTTTTGTCTGACAAACCAGCATTAGAGAAAATACTCAAAGAGATTAACTATAAAGAAGATATAATAAATAAATACCAGAACCAAAGAAACAATAACTTCCATCAAACAGCCAAGTAAGAAAAGAAAAAAAAAACACTACCTCAAACAGAAGTCAAAGCTCAAAATGTTAGGAATTAAGAATCACCTCTCAATAACCATGCTGAACATAAATAGACTCAATTCCCCAATCAAAAGATAGGGTAGCAAAATGGATCAAAAATCTTAATCCATCTATATGCTGCTTACAAGAAACACACCTTACAAGTAAAGACACTCACAAACTAACAGTAAAAGGCTGGAGCAAGGTAATCCACGCTAGTGGAACACGAAGACAAGCAGGAGTAGCAACTATGATATCAGACAAATTAGATTTCAAGCCTAAACTTATCAGAAGAGACAAAGAAGGTCACTTTTTACTGGTAAAAGGATCAATCCAGCAAGAGGATATAATGATAGTCAACATTTATGCCCCAAATATAGGGGCGACCACTTTCATAAAACAAATTCTCCATGACTGAGTCACACATAGATCCTAATACAATAATATTGGGAGATTTCAACACTCCTCTCACACCACTCAATCAATCTTCAAGACAAAAGGTCAGTAAAGATGCCTCAGACCTAAGGAACACCATAGGTCAAACAGACCTACTAGATACATAAAGAAATTTCCATCCAACTACAGCCGAATTCACATTTTTTAGCTGCTTATGGAACCTTCTATAAAATAGACTATATCCTAGGCCACAAAGCAAGTACTAGCAAATTCAAGAAATGTGACAATCCCCTGCATATTTTCAGACCATAATGGAATGAAACTAGAAATCAACTGTAAGAAGAAATAGGGAAATCACATAAACACATGGAGACTGAACACCATACTGCTGAATGAAGAATGGGTCATAGAGGAAATAAGGGAAGAAATTAAGAAATTCCCAGAAACAAATGAAAATAGGGAAACAACAATCAAAATCTCTGGGACACGTTGAAAGCAGTATTAAGAGGAAAATTCATAGCACTGAGTGCTCACATAAGTAGAACTGAAAAGCACCAAATAAACAACCTAATGACACACCTCAAAGCCCTTGAAAAGCAGGAACAGTCTAACCCCAAAGCCAGTAGAAGACAGGAAATTATTAAAATTAGAGCAGAAATCAATGAAGT
>PVJS01060516.1:0-11227 GCA_004027185.1 Glis glis | reverse complement strand
GGCTGGCCACAAACTCAGATCCTCCGGTCTCTGCCTCCCAAAGTACTGGGATTACAAGCATGCGCCACCACGCCCAGCTCCCAGCGCTATTTTTTATTCTTTAGTTTAAAACAGGGTCTCACTAAATAGCTGAGACTGGCCACGAACCTGCAATCCTCCTATCTCAGCCTCCCAAGTACTGGGATTACAAGTGTGCGCCACCACGCCCGACTACAATTTAATTTTTATGCATGCATTAATTATTATTAAAGCATGCTATTTCTTCAAAGTAAACAAAAAATTTGGGGTGTGGGGTACTAGGGTTTGATCCCAGGGGCATTCTACCTCTAAGCTACACCCCCAGCCCTATTTATTTATTTATTTATTTATTTGTTTAGTGGTACTGGGGATTGAACTCAGTGGCGTTATACTTCTGAGCTACACCCCCAGCCTGATTTTATTTTTTATTTGGAAACAGGGTCTCGCTAAGTTGCTGAGGCTGGCCTTGAACCTGCAATCCTCTTGTCTCAGCCTCCTAAGTACTGGGATTACAAGCGTGCGCCACCACACCTGGCTTATTTTTTATTTTGAAACAGGGCTTGCTAAATTGCTGAAGCTGGCCTCAAACCTGTGATCCTTCTGCCTCAGTTTCTCAAGGACTAGTATTACCAGCATGTACCACCACACCCAGCAGGAAATAGAAGTTTTTTATATCTGACAATGACGAATTAAACACATAGGTTAGTAAAGAAAAGAAAGAGCCGGGCGTGGTGGCGCACGCTTGTAATCCCAGTACTTTGGGAGGCGGAGACCGGAGGATCCGGGTTCGCGGCCAGCCTCAGCTCTCCCTGTCTCTCTCTCTCTCTCTCTCTCTCTCTCTCTCTCCTTAGTGAGGCTCTCTGCAACTTTGAGACCCGGTTTCAAAATAAAGTATAAAAAATAGGGCCAGGGGTGTAGCGCGGAGGTAGAATGCCCCTGGGTTCAATCCCCGGTACCGCAAAAAAAGAAAAGAAAGGAAATAGTAATAGCATATTTGTCATAGCCTTCCCCAGCATAGCCTGTATGCAGCACATGGGCTTATGTGCGTGGTCCAGAATGTCCCCACTTCTTCTCTAGTTTTTACCTGACTTAAAGCCTTTCTCCTTAGGTGGATGACGACTTTACAGCCCAAGACTACAGGCTTCAGTTTCGCAAATGCACTTCAAATCATTTTGAAGATGTTTATGTAGGTTCTGAAACTGAATTTATAGTATTGCACATAGATCCTAATGTGGATTACCAGTTCAGAGTCTGCGCCCGAGGAGATGGCCGACAGGAGTGGAGTCCTTGGAGCGTCCCCCAGATAGGTCATTCCACGTTGGTGCCTCATGGTATGCTGTTAACTTTTTCACTCCTGAAGCTTCACTGTGTATAGGAACACATATCTGTGGCGAGGGCAAGCACTGATCATCTTTTTCCTAAGAATAAATTCTGAATTGATAAGAAGAACATGAAACATGTCTTTTTTTTTTTTTTCTGGCAGTACTGGGGATTGAACCCAGGGGCATTCTACTCCGAGCTACACCCCCAGCCCTATTTTTTATTCTTTATTTTGAAACAGGGTCTCACTAAGTTGCAGAGGGCCTCACTAAGTAGCTGAGGCTGACTGCGAACCCAGATCCTCCGGTCTCAGCCTCCCAAGTACTAGGATTATAAGCATGCGCCACCACACCCGGCTTGAAACATGTCTTTTACTCTAATTATTTGTTTTCATCACTTTTTTTTTTTGCGGTCCTGGGGATTGAACCCAGGGGCGTTCTACCTTTGAGCTACACCCCCAGCCCGATTTTTTATTCTTTATTTTGAAACAGGGTCTCACTAAGTTGCGGAGGGAGGGCCTCATCAAGTAGCTGAGGCTGGCTGCGAACCTGTGATCCTCCAGTCTCAGCCTCCCAAGTACTGGGATTACAAATGTACGCCACCACACCACTTTTTATCTTTGGAGTCCAAAAATAATGCTAAACAGATTCTTAGTATCACCTAAAATCAAAGATTGAAAATATTCCATAGGACACTGATTTTTCAATAAATATCTGGGCAGAAGTATTTCCTTGTTTGTTTTCTTTTTCTCTTTTGGTACTGGGTATTGAACCTAGAGGCATTCTATCTCTGAGCGACACCCGCAGCCTATTTTTTTATTTTTTGTTTTGAAACAGGATCTCACTAAGTTGCTGAGGCATTTTCTTAAAGGTCTTATAATTTAAAATTGGAGCTGGGCGTGGTGGTGCACGCTTGTAATCCCAGTGTTTGGGAGGCTGAGACAGGCGGATCACAGTTTCCGGGACAGCCCCAGCAAGTAGTGAGATTCTCATCAACTTAGTGAGACTCTGTTTCAAAATAAAAATTAAAAAATTGGGATGGGTATACCTCAGAGGCAGAATGCCTCTGGATTCAATCCCCAGTACAAAAAAAAAAAAAAAAGAACAGGTTGGAATAAGCTCAAACAAACTCGAGCTATGATTTTATGAGATAGGAGATAACACTTACTTGGTTTTCCATGCCAAAATTGTGCAGGAATATAATAAAATCTTTTTGTAATTTGTGGGACTGACCATGATATTCCATTATTGGATATTTTATTAAACTTGTTTCATAACCCCTATGAGTAGTCACTTTCATTTCCAAGTTCTATTTAATGTGTCCGTATTGAAGTTACCCCGAAAAGATTCTAATAATTATCAATATCTTTCCTTTTAAAAGAGTGGACAACTGGCTTTGAGGGATACAGTCTGAGCAGCCGAAGAAATATAGCGTTGCGGAATGATTCTGAATCTTCAGGCGTTCTCTACTCTAGTGCTCCAACCTATTTCTGTGGGCAGACATTAACATTCAGGCAAGTAGATATTACAATATGTGTCATAAGCGCCGGGCGTGGTGGCGCACGCTTGTAATCCCAGTACTTTGGGAGGCGGAGACCGGAGGATCCGGGTTCGCAGCCAGCCTCAGCGCGCGTGCTCGCTCTCTCTCTCTCTCTCTCTCTCCCTGTCTCCCTGTCTCTCTCTCTCTCTCTATCTAGTGAGGCCCTCCGCAACTTTGTGAGACCCGGTTTCAAAAGAAAGTATAAAAAAATAGGGCCGGGGGTGTAGCGCAGAGGTAGAATGCCCCTGGGTTCAATCTCCGGTACCGCAAAAAAAAAATGTATGTGTCATAAGCTGGGTGCAGTGGTGCACACCTGTAGTCCCAGCTACTTGGGATTCAGAGGCAGGAAGATCTCAGTTTTTTTTTTTTTTTGGTGCTGGGGATTGAACCCACAGGCATTCTACCTCCGAGCTAGACCCCCAGCCCTATTTTATTTATTTATTTATTTATTTTTGAAACAGGGTCTCAGTAGGTTGATGATAATCTCACTACTAGCTAAGGCTGTCCTGGAACTTGTGATCCTCCTGTCTCAGCCTCCCAAGTACAGGGATTACAAATGTGCACCACCACGTCTGACCAGGAAGATCTCTTTTTTTGTGTGGTACCAGGGATTGAACCCAGGGGTGTTCTACCTCCACGCTGCAACCCCGGACCTATTTTTTATACTTTTTTAAATTTGAAACCGGGTCTCATGAAGTTGCGGAGGGCCTCACTAAGTAGAGAGAGAGAGAGAGAGCGAGCGAGCGAGCTGAGGCTGACTGGGATTACAAGCATCTGCCACCATGCCCAACCAGGAAGATCTCTTGAGCCCACAAATTTTTTTTTGTGTGTGGTACTGGGGGATTGAACCCAGTGGCATTCTACCTCCGATCTATACCCCCAGCCCTATTTTTTAGTCTTTATTTTGAAACAGGGTCTCACTAAGTTGCAGAGGGCCTCACTAAGTAGCTGAGGCTGGCCGCGAACCCGGATCCTCCTGTCTCAGCCTCCCAAGTACTGGGATTACAAGTGTGTGCCATCACACCTGGCTTAATTTCTTTCTCTTCTTTTTTTTTTTTTTTGTGGTACTAGGGATTGAACTCAGGGTAGTTCTACCTCTGAGCTACACCCCAAGCCCTTTTTAAGTTTTTTTATTTCGAAACAGGGTCTCAGCCAGGCATGGTGACGCATGCTTGTAATCCCAGTACTTGGGAGACTGAGACAGGAGGATCGCAAGTTCGAGGCTAAGTTTAGCACTTTGTAAGGCCCTCTGCAACTCAGTGAGACCCTGATTCAAAACTAAAATTCAAAACTAAAACTGATTTTAGACTAAAATAGGGCTAGAGGTATGGCTCAGAGGTAGAATGCCCCTGGGTTCAATCCCTAGTACCACCAAAAAGAAAAAAGAAACAGGGTCTCACTGGGTTGATGAGCATCTCACTACTTGCTGAGGCTGTCTTTGAACCTGTGATCCTCCTATCTCATCCTCCCAAGTACTGGGATTACAAGCATGAGCCACCACACCCGGCGTAATAACCTTTCTATCTCATTTACAGAGTCGAAACTGTGGGACAACCAGACAGAAGAGATAGTATAGGAGTATGTGCAGAAAAGCAGAATGGCTATGACTCTTTGCAGCGGGATCAAGCTGTGTGTATTAGTACCAATGGTAAGAGATAAATAACTCATTCTCCTTGAAATATATTACTCTAGTCAGATATGAATCTGGCCAGGCGAGGTGGCCCATGCTTGTAATCCTAGTACTTGGGAGGCTGAGACCGGAGGATCACAGGTCCAAACTCAGGGAGACTAAGCAACCTTGCCAGACCCTGTTTCAAAAAGAAAAAAGTAAAAATGGGCTGGGGGTATAGCTTGGAAGTAGAATGTCCCTGGGTTCAATAATAAAAAAAAAAGAATCTGTCCCAGTATCACACATTTATAAAGGAGATAAGATGATTGAGGTGATGTAGATCTTTTTTTTTTTTTTGGCAGTACTGGGGATTGAACTCAGTACCTCCTGCATGCTAACAGTACTCTACCAGTGAACTACATCTCCAGTCCTTACAAACAATGTTTTAAACCCTTTACAAGCTGGGCATGGTGGCAAACACCTATAATCCCAGTGCTTGGGAGGCTGAGACAGGAGGATCGAAAGTTTGAGGCAAATCTCAGCAATTTAGTGAGACCCTGTTTCAAAACAAAAATAAGCAGCCGGGCGTGGTGGTGCATGCTTGTAATCCCAGTACTTGGGAGGCTGAGTAAGGAGGATCGCAGGTTCACTACCATCCTCAGCTACTTAGTGAGGCCCTCTGCAACTTAGTGAGACCATTTCAAAATAAAGAATAAAACATAGGGCTGAGGGTGTAGCTCGGAGGTAGAATGCCCCGGGTTCAATCCCCAGTACCACAAAAAAAGAAAAAAAAAACCCACAAAAATAAAATAGGGCTGGGAGTGTAGCTCAAAGGTAGAATGCTCCTGGGCTCAATCCCCAGTACCAAAAAATAAATGAAAATAAAAAATAATCCTTTACAAATATAATAAATCGAGCTGGAGGGTAGGTCAGTGGTAGAGTGCTTACCTAGCATGCATGAGACCTTTCATTCAACTCCCAGTGCTGGGGGGAAAAAAGCAAAAACAAGTCATTTAATCATTTTACTTTTTGAGGTGGTAATAGTATAATACCCATGTCATAGATGATCAAAACTAAGGATCCTGGTAGGTTATGTAACTAGTTTAAACTCTTAGCGTGGAAGTAGCTTGGAAGCTACTGAACTGAGATTTTTTTTTTCTTTTTGGTACTGGGGATTAAACCCAGGGGCATTCTACCTCCAAGTTATACTCCCAACCTGATTTTATCTCATTTGGAAACAGGGTCTCACTCAGTTGCAGAGAGCCTTTCTAAGTAGTTGGAAACAGGGTCTCACTCAGTTTAGCTGAGGCTGGCTTCGAACCTGCAATCCTCCTGTCTCAGCCTCCCAAGTACTGGGATTACAAGCATGCGCCACCACTCCCGGCTTGAACCGAGATTTCAACCAGGCAGTTTGCCTCTTGATTTTGTGTGTAAAGGTCATCTAAGTTTGGCATATTTATCTTGTAGATTAGGTAACTATGAAAAAAGTTTTTTTTTTAACAGTACTGTGATTTGAACCCAGGGCCTCACACGATAGGCAAGGACTGTTTTACTGAGCTATAACCCCAGCCTTTTTTATTTTTACCATGGTACTGGGGGTTGAACCTGGGGTATTCCACCTCTTAGCTACACCCCCTGCCCTATTTTATTTTGAAACTGTGTCGTGCTACATTACAATGTGCTACTTATAATCCTCCTGTCTCACTCTCCCAAGTACTGGGATTACAGGCATGTGCCACCATGTTTAGCCTCTTTTTATTTTTTTTATCTTGAGACAGGTTCTCACTAGTTGCCAAGGCTGGCATCAAATTTGTGATCTTCCTGCCTTGGCCTACTCAGTATCTGGGATTATAGACGTGTGCCCCAACACCTGGCAAATTACTTTTTTTTTTTTGCGGTACTGGGGATTGAACCCAGGGGCATTCTACCTCTGAACTACACCCCCAGCCCTATTTTTTTTATTCTTTATTTTGAAACAGGGTCTCACTAAGTTGCAGAGGGCCTCACTAAGTAGCTGAGGCTGGCCCCGAACCCAGATCCTCCTGTCTCAGCCTCCCAAAGTACTGGGATTACAAGCGTGCGCCACCACGCCCGGCTGCAAGATTACTTTTAATATATAATCTTCAGTGCTTTTTGGTCCCTTACTCCACAGTAGTCACACTTCAGAATCACTATTAAGGGGCTGGAGATGTGGCTCAGTGATAGAGTGCTTGCCAAGAATGTGCAGAGCTCCGAGTTCAATCCCCAGTATTGCAAAAAACAACAACAGAAAGCTAATGTTAAAATGTTGAGTTAAATATACACAATGCAGCCGGGCATGGTGGCGCACACTTGTAATCCCAGTACTTGGGAGGCTGAGACGGGAGGATCCGAGTTCGCGGCCAGCCTCAGCTACTTAGTGAGGCCCTCCGCAACCTTAGTGAGACCCTGTTTCAAAAATAAAAGAATAAAAAATAGGGCTGGGGGTGAAGCCCGGAGGTAGAATGCCCTTGGGTTCAATCCCCAGTACCACACACAAAAAAATTAATAAAAAAAATAAATAAATATACACAATGCAGAATCACCACTCAGACATATAAGTATTTTATGGTATAGGATCCAGTATTAGGCAGATTGGACAAGATTCCTGATTATTCCATATGGAACAGCATTGGTGTCTCACAGGTCATAATTTGGGATTGTGTCTGGTTTCTTCTGATGTCACTTGCATAGGAAGCTCGTAGTCTCCCTTGGAAAAAAGTTGAACCCTGCATGAAAATTCTAAAATGAGCCGGGCATTGCAGCACACACCTCTATTCCTAGCTACTCAGGAAGCTGAGGCAGGAGGATTACAGGTTCAAGGCCAATCTGTGTGACTTAGTGAGACCCTGTCTCTAAATAAAGTTTAAAACAAAAAAGGGAGCTGGGCATGGTGGCGCACGCTTGTAATCCCAGTACTTGGGAGGCTGAGACAGGAGGATTGGGATTCGTGGTCAGCCTCAGCAACTTAGTGAGACCCTGTTTCAAAGTAAAGAATAAAAAAAAATGGGCTGTGGATGTAGCTCAGAGGTAGAATGCCCCTGGGTTCCATCCCCAGTACCACAAATAAATAAATAAATAAATAAATAAAATAAATTAGGAAATGGGCTGCGTCGTCAGGTGTCTAGAGGCTCTTTGAATTCCGTTATAGTCATCGCTCACAGGTAAATGACTCTCTAACATTTTAGGTGCCGTTTTTGTAAATGGAAAAGAAATGACTAATCAGTTGCCTGCAGTTACCTCTGGATCTACTGTCACATTTGACATCGAAGCTGTGACTCTAGGAACCACCTATAATAATGAAGGCGGGAACTTCAAGCTCCGAGTAACTATTAGTTCAAATAACAGAGAAGTGGTTTTTGATTGGCTGCTTGACCAGTCCTGTGGTTCTCTTTACTTTGGATGCTCCTTCTTCTATCCTGGATGGAAGGTGTTGGTGTTTTAGAGTTTTGGATGCTTGGCTTTGGTTCACAGGGCTTACCATAGCTCCTCAACCCCGTTTAGTTATAACTGATTTAAAAAAAAGAAAGTTAAATTCATCTCTTAGACCACTGGAAATGGAAAGTGTTTGCTAGATTCATTTTTGTAATATTTTAGCAATAAGAGAGTTAAATGGTATGCACAAAACCATAATTCAGTCAGTTTTGCTTTTATGCTACACTTAATTAAAATATCACATTATAATAAAAATCAAATTAGCTCTAAAAGTCTGTGAAGATACCAAAAGTCCTGTACCCTTCAAGTGTCCTTAAAGTTGATTATTAGAAAAACTTAATGTTGCCGGGCGCGGTGGCGCCTGCTTGTAATCCCAGTACTTGGGAGGCTGAGACTGGAGGATCCGGGTTCGCGCGGCCAGCCTCAGCTACTTAGTGAGGCCCTCCGCAACTTAGTGAGACCCTGTTTCAAAATAAAGAATAAAAAATAGGGCTGGGGGTGGGGCTCGGAGGTAGAATGCCCCTGGGTTTAATCCCTGGCACCGCAAAAAAAAAAAAAAAAGAAAAACTTAATGTAAACTGGGCGTGGTGGCGCATGCTTATAATTCCAGTACTTGGGAGGCTGAGACAGGAGAATTGCAGCTTCAAGGGCAGCCTCAGCTACTTAGTGAGACCCTGTTTCAAAATAAAATATAAATAAAATAGGGCTGGGTGTAGCTCAGAGATAGGATGCTTCTGGGATGCATCCCCAGTACCACATGCACACACACACACACACAAAGAAAAAACTTAATGTAACCGTATTTTATTAAATCTCTATCTGCAGCCACGGTCATGTAAAACCTTAAAATAAAACAACAGGAATAGACCAGATAGAAGCCAGAGCTCTGTTAATATACATTCACCTGTGTGTCTTCCACGAGTGCGTAGACTGTGTGCTCTCTGTTCAGGTATTTGTAAGCAGTGTCGACTTTTCTCCTATTTTCAGTAATCTTTTAAGTCTAAAAAGCTTTATAATTTTTGCATTTTTAATAATGCCTGAGCAAGTATGTATAACAGGCAAGTATTGTCTTTAATTCTTTCCTTGCAGTTGATTCAAGATAGGGTAGAAGACGCTGGGCACAGTGGCTCATGCCTGCAATCCCAGTCTGCTTGGGAGGCCGAGGCAGGAGGATCATAAGTTCCAGGCCAGGCTCAGCAACTTAATGAGACCCTGTCTCAAAATAAAAAGTAAAAAAGGGCTGGGGATATACTCAGTAGTAGAGCACCCCTGGGTTAAATCTCCAGTAATTAAAAAAAAAAAAGGGGTAGAGGATTTTTACAGGGTGAAACTACTTATGGAGTAGCAGCACAGCAGTGTTAGCCAATTCACGCATCCTTAATGTGTATGTGTGCACCTCAGCTTCAGTGATACATATCACTGTTTGTAGGTATGAGCTATAGTCCAGTTTAATGTCAGATTCATAAATGGTCTTTTAGTGGACCAAAGAAACATAAGGTAAATACTTGACCTATTTTTTTAAAGTTAATTTTGTGTAAAATATTTATTCAAAGGATTTAACTATGTAAAAACTAGTGGTCTTAACTTGCTATAGCAACCTACAGATTTTTTTTAATGTGAAATTGTTTTGTTTGGTTTTGTTTTCATTCTTACCAGTAGTAGAAAAGTGGAAAAGTAAGTTTGATATTTTTGTAAGATAATTTATTTGGGAATTCATGTTCCCTATTAGACAATCATGAGTTTTTCTCCTTGCCTTTTTATACCTAAGTAGCCTTTCACATGTTTAGTGACTGTTAAGGGTTCTAGAATGTAGATGCCTTGTCCCGCTGTCTGAAACAAAATAAAAAACTAAAAGTTAAAGGTGTGTATTTTTTGTTTTGTGAGAGTTAATGATTCCAATTTTAATCTGCTTTAAATTAGAAGGAAAAAGGTTTCTTGTGGCTCCAGGCATTTTAATTAGATGTCATAATTTGTGAAACATTACTCATACATTTTATGTTCTCTAGATCTGATACTGACCGTAGTACTTGACATATGACACGTGTACAATGAATGTTGGATTGAATGTATGGAGGTGTGTTATTTTTCTCCAGACATCTGCATCTCACTCCTTTCATTCATCAAATATTTAGTGTCGCTGGGCGTGGTGGTGCACGCTTGTAATCCCAGTACTTGGGAGGCTGAGACCAGAGGATCTGGGTTCACAGCAAGCCTGAGCTACTTACTGAGGCCCTCCTCGACTTAGTGAGACCCGGTTTCAAAATAAAGAATACAAAATAGGGCCGGGGGTGGAGCTCGGAGGTAGAAGGCACCTGGGTTCCACCCCCAGTACCACAAAAGAAAGAGAATTCTTGGTTAGGGAACACTTTTCCTCAGAATTCGAAAGTGCTGCTCCATTGTTTTCCAGCTTCTGGAGCTGAAAACCCTGAAACCATTCTGATGCCTGCTCCTGTGTGTTTTTTCTTTTTGGAATATCTTGGTATCTTCTCTGTTTCTAGTCTTTGTAAGTTAGTGTGCTACTAGCTTTTAACTCATTTAACTGCTCACTCTCTGGGTATTTGAGTTTGTGATACATGCTGCAAATCCACTGGATTGTAAATCCCTTAGAGGTTTTGCATCTGCTAGAGCAGCTGTTCTTACCTTTGGCTTCCTATTAGAATCACCTGGAATGGAGCCGGGCGTGGTGGTGCACGCTTGTCATCCCAGTACTTGGGAGGCTGAGACCGGAGGATCCAGGTTCGCGGCCAGCCTCAGCTACTTAGTGAGGCCTCCGCAACTTCGTGAGACCCGGTTTCAAAATAAAGGGTAAAAAATAGGGCCGGGGGGGTAGCTCAGAGGTAGAACGCTCCTGGGTTCAATCCCTAAAAAAAAAAAAGAATCACCTGGAATGTTTAAAAGTAGCAGAAATTCAGTGGGGAGTGGTGGCACATACCTGTAATCCCAGTATTTGGAAGGCTGAGTGAGGAGGGTCACAGATTCAGGGACAGCCTCAGCCACTTAGAAGGACTCTCAGCAACCTAAACAAAACAAAACAAGTTTTTTAAAAAGGGCAGGAGGGGGGTCCGGGCGTGGTGGCGCACGCTTGTAATCCCAGTACTTGGGAGGCTGAGACAGGAGGATCTCAGGTTGGCTGCCAGCCTCAGCTACTTAGTGAGGCCCTCCACAACTTAGACCCTGTTTTAAAAATAAAAGAATAAAAAAAATTGGAGGCCGGGCGTGGTGGCGCACGCTTGTAATCCCAGTACTTTGGGAGGTGGAGACCGGAGGATCTGGGTTCGCGGCCAGCCT
>PVJS01060515.1:0-11228 GCA_004027185.1 Glis glis | reverse complement strand
GCCAATCACAAAAAAAGAAGGGACATATGTTTTCATTAATATGCGCAACCTAGGGAGTAGTGGGGACACAAAAGGGACTCCAATGACAACGGAGAACCCTTAGTAGTGCAAGGGAAGGGGTACAAGGGAAGGGGAAGGGCAAGAAAGAAGTGAATCTATGGAATTACTGTCATAAACAATGTGTACATATGAGATTATATCTTTATAAATTTAGATGTAGTCATGCCTAGATGTTTGAAGTCAAGCAATTCACCCTTGAGTGGAAATGCTACGTAACTAACGTGAATATTTAAGACCTCCAACTTTTAGGCATATTTTTTTTTTTCCTCCCAATCTCCATCTAGAGACAGGGTACCCAAATAAAGCCTGAAGTCATAATAACACAGCTGCCGGTATTCACAAAATCAATCTTTTGTCTTTGAAGACAAATAACGGGGAAGCTATCAGCGAACAGAAAAATTAATCTTTTCCACATACTGGTGCTCCTGCCCAGCATAATGGCTTCCATACTCAATAAATGTTTAATGGCTAAATAAATGTGGAAAAAGCAGCTCTAGGCTCTAGATATGAAGTGATTGGTCAGCAATCCATTGATTGCCCAAGATTTGATTAGATTGATCTAGCTCATCAAGACTTTATATGTATATAAGGTAGACATGCATATCCCGGACTCCAGAATCAAGTTGTGCAGAAAGTATAGCTTGCTAAATGTTTCTGCCACTCACTATAATCTTATTCTGAACTCCTATTCTATTGATGGTGACAATAATAATCTTTAATAAATTCTTTTGTTTTTTTTGTGTGTGTGCGGTACCAGGGATTGAACCCAGGGGTGTTCTACCTCTGCGCTACACCCTCGGCCCTATTTTTTATACTTTATTTTGAAACCGGGTCTCATGAAGTTGCGGAGGGCCTCACTAAGTATAGAGAGAGAGACAGGGAGAGAGAGAGAGAGAGAGAGAGAGAGAGAGCGAGCTGAGGTTGGCTGCGAACCCAGATCCTCCAGTCTCCGCCTCCCAAAGTACTGGGATTACAAGCGTGCGCCACCACGCCCAGCCTTTAATAAGCTTTGAAAACTCTAATGTGTAAGATACTGTCATGTCCTGCACCACGTCCCCATCGCCTGGCTTCTTCTGATTTAAGCCTCGGCTGTGTGCACCATTGAATATGGACTTCGACTCACTTCCCCCATCATCCTCCTAGTCAGGTGTCCCTGTAGGGAGTCCCTGATATTTTTGCTCAGAGGGCTCTCTACGTTCACCCACATTGGCTGGTACTCACTTGGCCTGTAGCACACATGCCGCTTGGAAGTTCAGCAGAATGAACATCTCCAAGTTACGATGGTAAATTTTATGTGTCAACTTGACAGGGCCCAAACATATGGTCAAACATCTTTTTTTCTTGGTGTTTCTGAGAGGATGTTTTTGGTGAGATTAACACTGGAATCAGTAGACTGAGCACAGCGACTTGCCGTCTCTGATGTGGATGAGCCTCATGCAACCAGGTGAAAGACTGGGAGAGCCACAAGCTTGACTCTTCCCTGAATAAGAGAGAATCCTGCTTCCCAAGAGCCTCCAAACAGCTACACTGGCTTTCCCCTGCCTTTGGATTTGAGTGTGGATTCCAGTTGCCTACAGTGGTCACCAGCTTGTTAACACACAATTTACTGGATTTCCTGCCTTTCCTGCCTGCCTGACTTCTCCCTGCCTGGGCTTTGAGCCTGCTGGCCTTTAGACAGAAACTACACCATGGGTTCTCCTGGTTCTCAGGCCTTTGGGACTACACTCTTGGCTTTCCTCTCTCTCCAGCTTCCCAACTCCCCCTGAAGATCCTGGGACTGCCACTCTTTGTAATCATGTGAGCCAATTCTTAGAAAGCCTCTCTCTTTCCATGTGCTTATGGAGATGAGGGTACCCCTTGACCAGTGGGGAATGGGCACCCATGAATAAATGCCTCGTCCCCCCTCTTAGGTAGACAGTTTTCCATGACTCTCATGAGGTCCCAGTGGAATCGAGCCCCTATTCCCGGAATGGCTACCTCAGTAACACTCCCTCCCACTGGATTTCTCTCCTCCCCTGTCTTACTCTTCCAGTCCCTCACTCCTGCTCTCTGGACTCATCTCCCAGGTGAGTTACCTATACACAAATTCTTGTTTCAGGCTCTCTGTTGGGGGGAAACAGGATCTGACACACAGTCATTTTTTATTTAATCTCAATTTAGACATTTCCTCTCCCCTCTCATCCCTGAATGCTTTGGACATCCCTGAATGTCTCCCTCCCTGTGTTGAAGCTCTCGCTCCCTAATGTGACAGAATTTGGAGATAAGCCGATAAAGAGGTAAATTAAGAGCTGAGCATGGTGGCACATACCTGTAATCCCAGTACTTGGGAGGCTGAGACTGGAGGATCACAGGTTCGAAGTCAGCCTTAGCAATTTAGCGAGACTCTCGGCAACCTGGATTTGATCATTCTTCCTCACATTGGACTTTTTGGGGAGAGTATGATGGGGAGGGGTCCCAGCTCCTTCTCAAAGAGCTGCACCAGGATCTCATGCCCTTACTCCTCTGCTTTTTCCCCCGATTGCCTTCCCACCATATTCAAACATATCGTAGCAGGCACCATTGGTACCCTGCCCTGTATTTCCTCAATCCTCTGCCCACCTGAGCTACATCTATAGCCAGTTCCTGGCACTGCACCAATTCCCCTATCTAACATACCAGGACTTGTTTATCTTTTTCTGCTTTTTTCCCCCTGGTATCATGGAAGAGCTTGCTCAACTGTGCAGGTACAGCTCAGAATGACATGATATTGACATCCCTGTGAGCAATTATTGGGCAGGGGGTGGTGGGATTTAGTGGACAAATGTCCCAACCTCCTTTTTCCCCAGTAGGATGCAGAGGATGGCTTCTCCCTATCGCTTGGAGGGTCTCCAGTGAGATTTAGCTCCGGTTGTCCACAGTGGTCACCAGCTCATTAACACACAATTTTATGGATTTCCTCCCTTCCCTGTCTGACTTCTCTCTTATTATTTTGGAAACTTCTAAATAAATGACTACACCCAAGTCATTGTTTCAGGAATAGCAGCAATCTCTTCCAGGTGTGGGGGAAATCCTCTTGACATGTATTCTTTGATGCCTCACTGTGACAGCTGGACTCAGGCCTTTGAACTTATAGGAAAAAGCCAAGTACTTCCCATTTTTCTCTTGTCTTCCTTTTTGACAACTTGAATGGAACCAAAAGGTCAAGGGCTCAAGGTTAAAGGAAGTGAGAAAGAGCCAGACCAAACATTGCTCTTACCAAAATGTATCTGTCAACCAGGGCAACTTTCCTGGATAAAGACAAGCTATTCTTGGTTAAGGGTGTCTGTGTAGTCACACCTCACCTGGAATTGCTACTCCTGGCATAGCAACTACACACCCTGGGGTTTTTAGCCATCTGTCATCCTTTGCCATGAGGAACTCTTCTGAAGTTTTTCTGTCTTTGCAAACAGGCCAACAGCAGGTATCCCTGAGGTATATGAAGCCCATCTCCCTGGACAGCTGCTCCTGCATGCAGATGTGGCACTCACACAGCCCACAAGCTGCTGCAAAAGCAGATGCCAGACTTGGCCATTCCGGGAAGATTGATTTTATTATGGGCTAGGTTTATGACTGGGGAATGTGCTTCCCTGACCTGCTTTTGATTAAGTCAAAGAGAAGTGCTGGGGATGTTTTCTTGTCGAATGGCTGGGGCTTTCGAATAAACAATGAACATCATGCAGAGGAATCAGCACCTTCTGTGAACAGTCTACACCTTCGAGGCATTCACGTGTGCCAAGGTCATTCATAACCACTTCAAGTAACTGTTTCTAGAGGGGGGCGGCGAGCCCAGAATAAATTGCAACAAAACAGAAGCAATATGGCCTAGAGAGATGAATCATTCCTTTAAAAAATATTGATTTTGATAGGTAGAAAAGATGACTAAAGAAGATTTGGGGGGAATTTTTGGTTGGATTCTCCCAGAGCCAGACCTGAGATGAGGGATTGAATGCATGTAGTGTATTTGGGAAGCACAGGGCAGGCCTGGGAAAGTGAGACAAAGAAAGGAGAGAAATCAATAAATGGTGTGGCACTGAGCAAGCTCCAGATGTTGAGCAGCTGGAGCTCAATTTAACCAAGGAATTCTGGGAGATGACATAGGACATGCCTTAGAGTTACTCCTCACCAGCTCCAACTCCAAGATATATGGAAGCTACAGTATTGCTTCTCTAACTCTCATCAGCTGAGGCCTGTTCCCTGGGGCATGTAGAGGACATCGTGAGATGCCACCCAGTGTCCCCTTTAAGGAAGGAACACTTGCCTACTACTGCGAGGGGCTGACGTGGACACCCTTCATCTGGCAGCCCATTCAGTAACTGCCTCAGTTGCAGAGCGCCTCCTTGCCCTTCCCTGCCTGCTCACAGGGAATGGTGGCCATTCCAGACCAACTTCGGACAACTCCAGTGTAGCTCTATAGCTCCTCACCCCGTTGGCTGAAGCTGTCACTGACCACCTGACTTCTCCCTCTGCCCCATCCTGCTTCCCTCTGATCTCTTCCATGGACGTCGATCTCAAGGGAATTCCTTAATGAACATCCTGTGCACTCAAATCCACCTCAAAGTCAGCTTCCTGGAGAACCCCGAGGTGAGAGGCATTCATTTCCTCCTTCACAGACTTCTGGTCAAGCGGTACCCCAGGTGTTAGTAGGAGGCTATGGATGTGTACCAAGACAGGGAGTACCAGGCGCACAGCATATGGTGTCTGCTAAGGGGCTATCGGGATGGTGGTTATTCCTTTGTTTGGATTGATCAGGGGAGGTGAGATCAAACGAGGGCAATGGGAAATAAGGGCTATAATGAGAAGCAGGAGAACAAGGATGGGGGACCCTTGATTTTGGTGCCTGATATGATGGTGGCCGACTCGGAGCCCCAGGACATGAGTGGAATGGCAGGTGAGTTAGCAGATGGATAGGTGTGCGGGGAGGCTACAACATGAAAGAAAACACAAAGAGAGTTCAGAACAATGAAAAGAGAGATGGCGGGACTGTGGACACTTTATGTATTAGTTACTGATCATTATTTCCTATTATTTTCTCTCTCTCTTAGTACTGAATCACTTAGCAAATCCTGCTGTCTCGTAAGTGTCCTGAAGTCTGTCCCTATGGCTGCCACTCTTGTTAAATCCTCTGTCATCTGGACCTCCACAGTGTTTTTCTAGTGGCTTCTTTTTGGTGTTGGCTTTGCCCCATCTTCTCTCTGCAATGCAGACAAAATGGCCACTTGGCTTGAGAGAAAATTGGACCATGACAGTCCTGCTGGCTTACGGAGTCTTCAATGGCTCCCCATTGTTCTAGGCATAAGATACAAACTTTCCAACATGGCCTCCAAGGCTCTGCTCTGCCTGGTCCCTTCCTGCCATTCTTTATCTTCTTCCTCCTTTCCAACCATACCACAAGGTTGCTGTTCTGTCCTTTCTGCAGCCTGACACCTGTACTCACACACACTATTCCTGCTTCAAAATACTTCTCACACCCATCGCTATTCTCTATTTCTGTGTGCAGCCCATAGCAGGGCTCTGCCGTCACACCTGGATTAACCATCAAGTTTTAGAATTCAGAAGGGGCTTCGAGTTCCTCTCCTCTGTCACTGTCATTTCACTAATGAAGACACCAAGATCCAGAAAGGTAAAATGACCTCACAGCATTAGTGACAGAGCTGTGACTATGACTTTCTTCTTCTTTTTTGGTGGTACCTCTGAGCTACCTCCAGCCCCCCATTAAAAATATTTTTTTTGCCGGGCGTGGTGGCGCACGCTTGTAATCCCAGTACTTTGGGAGGCGGAGACCGGAGGATCCGGGTTCGCAGCCAACCTCAGCGCGCATGCGCGCACGCGATCGATCTATCTCTCTCTCCCTTTCTCTCTCTCTCTCTCCCTCTCTCTCCCTCTCTCTCTCTCTCTCTCTCTCTCTCTCTACCTAGTGAGGCCCTCTGCAACTTCATGAGACCCGGTTTCAAAAATAAAGCATAAAAAAAAATAGGGCCGGGGGTGTAGCGCGGAGGTAGAACGCCCCTGCGTTCAATCCCCGGTACCGCAAAAAAAAAAAAAAATTTTTTTAAATTTTGAAAAAGGGTCTCATTAAGTTGCTGAGAGCATCACTAAGTTGCTGAAGCTGGCCTTGAACCTGCGATCCTCTTGTCTCAGCCTCCCAAATACTGGGATTACAGGTATGTACCACTACACCTGGCTAATATGATTTACTTTTAAAAGTGTTGGCTCAAATTCCACCTAGTATATAAAGCTCCTCTTGGCTAATCTTGGCCATATTTTCTGAATTCCTTCAGAATAGTCCATTACCTCCTTCCCAACTTTGTTGATTTTCTTTTCTCCCCCTCATCCATTTCACGAGTAATTGCCGAACGCCTTCTGTGTGCCTGGCGCTGGGTGTGCAGCAACGAGAGCAACTTGTTCCTGTTCTCATGGTCTTTTTGTAAGAAAGTAAGGTAATGCATAGTAATGACAAACCACAAAATGCTGTGCAGATATACTGCTGGGGACAGAGAATATAGGAAGGGCAGTAGAAAGAAATCTAGGTAGAATTTCTTCTATCTAAACCTCACCCTACCTCTGATGATCCGCCCCTTTAAACTTTAAAACACAGCACACATCTTCATCTTCCTATAAATACTTGGGTCATTTCTGCCATATACTTTGCTGCTAAACAGCCTCAAAAATTACTCCTTCCTCTAGTCTTGTGTCTGTGTTCTTCTCCTTTGGGAGACGCAGCACAGTGTGGTAGTGATAGCATGGACTCTTGGAGCCAGCCTCCTGGGTTCAAATCGCTTATTGCCTGATGGCCTTAGAAGAATTACTTAATCTCTCCATGACTCAGTGTTCCCATTTTTTTCTTTTGGTACTGGAGATTGAACCCAGGGACATTCTACCTCTGAGATACAACCCCAGTCCTTTTTAGTTTTTTTTTTTTAATTTGAAACAGGATCTTGCTAAGTTGTTGATGGTCTCCCTAAGTTGCTGAGGTTGGCCTTGAACCTGAGATTTTCCTGTTTCAGCCTCCCAAGTATTGAGATTACAGGTGTGTGTCACCACACCTGGCCAGTTTCCCCATCTTTAAAATGAAGGTAACACTAGTACTACCCTCATGATATTACTGGAGGGGTTAAATAAAAATATTTAGGATAATGCTGGACATGTAAAAAACATTAGAAAGATCATTATAGTTACCCTGATTATATTATTAGTATCCCTGTTTTAGCTTCCCTTTCCAATTGTAAGTTAGGCATGGTTAAGAGCAAGGGACTTGAGGTCCAAGTAGGAGGAGATTGAATTCTGACTGAATAGCTTTTCCAATTGCATTAATTGAGATACATTACTTGGACATTCAGAACATCACCTTCCTTATCATTTAAGTAATAGCAACAATTGCTACATCGTAGGCTTATTCAGAAGAGTAAATAAAATAAATATGCATACCGCCCGCTATATCACCAGTTCTCAGGGGAGACCGCTGTCGTCCTCACCTTCGCTCAGGAAGGACAGATTCTGTCTTATTTTTGAGTCCTCGTATCACTCTACTGAACCTGCCATCTATGATTCTGATGATACTAGTTAAGCATTTGATAATAATCGTGAAAGAGTAAACGAGTGGACTGCTGGCCGTGTCCACCAGAGACCTTGTCACGGCGGCCGCCAACACCTTCATCTCCCTGACTCTGCTTCTTTAATTTCTGGGCACAAACGATGGTGTGTGTGTGTGTGTGTGTGTGTGTGTGTGTGTGTGTGTTGGTGGACAGGGTGCCTTGCCCCTCTTCTCCACCTCCTTCAAGTGTGGCACATCCTCCCGCGTGCTGACACAGCCTCACCCTACCCAGATTCACCAGGTCATGCTGTTCCTCCCTGACATCTGATCTTGGAATCAAGGGGGCTTTTGTTGGGGACATGAAAGGAAATCAGTATTTTTTCTTATATAGTATAATTAGAAATTTCCACTGGAGAATATAATTATCAAATGGATGGATCATTTGAAGCACTACACATGCTTCAAAGCCATGTGTAGTGGCACACACTTGCAATCCCAGTACTTGGGAGGCTGAGACAGGAGGATTACAGGTTCGAGGCCAGCCTTGGCAACTTAGTGAGACTCTGTTTCCAAATAGAAAATAAAATAGGGCTAGGGGTGTAGCTCAGATGTAAAGCGCCCTTGGATTTAATCCGCCGTACCACATATATGTGTGTGTGTGTATTTAATTTATTGCTTCTAGCTTTTATTTTCAAACCAGAACTTCTCCATTTGATGACAATATAAACCCTGTGCAATACTATCGTCCACAATTATAAGCCCTGGAAATACTTGCAGTAAAGCCAGTCTGTAGCCCTGACTGTGCACAAAGCTCGTATCATTTAATTCACAATAACCTGCAGCACTTGATTGACCAGCAAGCTCCTTCAGCTCTTCGTGTCACTACTGCCACAGTACTCTGCGACTCCCCATTAAACCCGACATCTGGCTTTCTTGCTTTTACTAAGTACTCATTTATTTTGAACAATTTTCAAGGCTAATCAACCAAAAGCTATATCCGTGTGGCTCCGGGAAAACATTTCTCTTCTCACCTCACCCACAATACATCATTTAGAATAAAACGCTTCATTAAACTAGATCTCGGTGACAGACACATGTCACAAGTTATTCTGTCTTGCAACACCGAGGAGACCAGATAGCACTGCAGCTAAAATAAAAGGGGGTCAGTTTTGACAATAAGTAAAATCCAAATGGACGCGATCCTGTTCCTCAGGTGGCTAGGCGAGTTTTTCCTGCTAGTCATTCTCTTTGGTAAAATCAAAGAGCAGAAAGAGGAAAGGTTAGGTGAATGCCGACTGCTCCTTGTTTCCTTCTCTGTTCTCCCTCCTTCCTCCGTGGTTTATTTAACCGGTCTCCAAGTCTTCACTGTCCCCCAAATGCCTCTGCGGTTGTCTGGTTCTCTCCATCCTCCTGAGCTCCGCCTCAGCTCAGGTTACAAGCTTCTCTCCTGGGCTGTGGTAATGGGAGCCTCACTCATAGTTTTACCTTCAGCGGGCTCATTTTTTTGTATCTTAGATTGATTGCTTTTATGGCTCCAATTCTTCATCCCTCCCTGCAGGCATACATTTCCCATGTGACTCTGCCATTCTTACACCACAGAGGAGAATCAATTTATGTCCCCTTTCTTTAGTCTGACTTGCTCAGGACGATGGAATATGGTGGGAGGGAGGGGATGCCACTTTTCAGCCCTTCTTCTCTTCTCTTGCCCTTCTGCCAGGAGAACAAGGCCAGGCCAGCTTGCTGGAGGATGGGAGACCTGTGAGGCAGAGCCCACTGAGATGAACCAACAGCCAGCCCGCTCCTAGGCATGTGAGAGAGGCGGCCAGTGTTAGCAGAGCCATCCAGCCGAGGCGCAGCCGACTCTGGACATACCCACAGCAACGTTTATTATGGGTGGCATAGAGATTTTGTGGTGGTTGCTATGAAGCATTATTGGGATAGGAGAGAAACTGATGTCCTTTCTAAAGTAGAATTTGATCATCTTGCTTAAACAACCATGATGGGCAATGCTAATTGCTTACCCAATAGCCATTCTGCTCTTCTTTTTCTTACTTTGTAGAAGAATCTGATTTTGTTGGGGGCAAATTTTGTTAGTGTCAGATCCTCTTACCACTAACGTTGGCTCTGTGATACAGTTCTGGCCAATGATATATAGGTAGAAATCGTTGGAGAGGAACTTCTTTCTTAAATAAAAAGATAAAACTTCACTAGAAAGATCCAAGAAAGACAAAATAGCCAATAAATTTGACTTCAGAAAAATGTAAGGCATTTGTACTTCAAAAGATATCATTAAAATTAAATGAAAAGACAAGCTACAGGCTTGTCAAATAAGTCAAGGAATATTTTGGAATTGCATATCTGAGAAAGTTTCTATAGCTAGAATAATAAAGAACTTTCTAACTCAATAGTAAGAAGGCAAATAACCCAATTAAAATATAGGCAGAGAATCTAAATAGATACTTCATCAAAGAATATATACAAATAACCAACAAACATGTAAAAAGATGTTTCATGTCATTAGGAAAATGCAAATTAAAACCACAGATGGGAGGTCATATTATATTCATTAGAATGGCCATCATTAAAAAGGTAGAAAATAATTAAGTGCTGACAAGTTGTAGAAATATTGGAACTCTCATACATCATGGGTAAAATATAAAATGGTGCATCTGCTTTGGAAATTATTAATTTCTTAAGTTAATCCATTTACTGTAAATTTAGTATGTGACCCAGCTTCTCCAATCCTATGAATCTACCTGAAACATATGAAAACACATGACCATACAAAGACATGTATGTGAATGTTCATAGCAGTGTTAGTCATAATGGCCTAATACTGAAAAACCCAAATGTCCATTTACTGGTGAACAAATAAGCAAATTGTAACATTTCCATAAAGTGGAATACCATTCAGCAATTAAAAAGAATGCACTAGTGATGTATGCTACGACATGGACGAAGCTCAAAAACATTATGTGAAGAGAAAGAAGCCAGGTACAAAACCCTGCATAGTACGTCATTTCTTTTATGTAGAATCTCCAGAAAAGGCAAATCTATAATGACAAAAAGTAGATTTGTGGTTGCTTGGGGCTGAAGGTGGGAATTGAGAATGTGTGTAAATGGGCATAAGGAATCTTTTTGGGGTGATGGGAATGCTCTAACATTGGATTTTGGTGATAATTCTGTGAATTTATTAAAAATCACTGAATTGTATGCCTAAAAGGGTGTGTTTAACTATATATATAATTTATACCTTGGCAATGCTGTCAAGTAATAAGAAAAATGAAAATATTTCCTCAGTGCTTTAGTAGAATATAAGGAAGTGCATCACATTTATAATAATGGTATGCAAAAATAAAACAAAATGAAACATCTTATGAGGAGAAAGTTCATTTGTCCTTTCAACCTTTGGCCTTCTTCCTGATTAGAAAGCAAGTCTGGCTGGGTGTGGTGGCGCACGCTTGTAATCCCAGTACTTTGGGAGGCAGAAACCGGAGGATCTGGGTTCGCGGCCAGCCTCAGCTCTCTCGCTCTCTCTCTCTCTCATTCTCTCTCTCTCTCTCTCTCTCTCTCTCTCTCTCTCTCTCCTTAGTGAGGCCCTCTGTAACTTCGTGAGACC
>PVJS01060514.1:10000-11224 GCA_004027185.1 Glis glis | reverse complement strand
CTCCTCCTCCTCCTCTTCCTCCTCTTCTTCCTCCTCTTTTCCTTCTTCTTTTTGTGGTGCTGGGGATTGGGCCCAGGGGCATTCTAACTCCAAGCTACACCCCCAGCCATATTTTATTTTTTCATTTTGAAACAGTCTCACTAGGTTGCTGAGAGTCTCACCAAGTTGCTGAGGCTGGACTCAAACCTGTGATCCTCCTATCTCAGCCTCCCAAGTACTGGGATGACAGACATTCCCTACTGTGCCTGGCTTGTTTTTACTGTTTCTAATAATATGTCAGTTACAGCTCATCCTGGACCTCTGAAAGTGGTATTTTTTTATGTTTTATTTGTTTTTTGATGTTGGCTGCTTGTGAAAATTTGCATTTTATCCTTGGTTTTTAACAATCTGACTGTAATTTGCAAGCATTCTGCTTGTTGTCTGCTAAGATTATTAGGTTTGAAGTTGATGAGATTTCTACAATTTTGGAAAATTTTCAGTCCTTATCTCATGAAATAATGCCCTCTGCTCCACTCCCTTCTCTGTCTTTTAGGGTTCCTTCTACATATATATTAAATTATGTAATACTGTCACACAGGTCAAAAGTTCTGCACTACTGTTTTTAAATGAATGGCCTTGGTTTTTTAAAGCAGTCTTAGGTTTACAGAAAAACTGAGTAGAAAATACAGAGTCCCTGTGCTTCCCCAACACACACAGACAGTTATGAAAGTTGTGCGGTAGAGGGTCTCACTAAGTTTCTGAGGCTGGCCTCGAACCTGAGATCCTCCTGTCTCAGCCTCCCGAGTACTGGGATTACAGGCATGCACCCCCATGCTTGGCTTGAGCTTCTTCTAATAGATTTGTTATGAGTTTATCTTCTTTGGTGCAATGTCTGTTCAGATATTCTGACCATCTTTTTACTATGTTTTTTGTTTTCTATTTGTTGAGTTTTAAGACTTCTTTTATACCTTGTTCATTGAGACATTGTAATTAACTAAAATCCAGAGTTTGCACCCTAATACTGATACATTATAACTAGCTAAAGCCTATAGTTTACAGTGATCAGCTAATATTGATACATTGTAATTAAATTCCACAGTTTACATGAATGAGCTAGCCAATACTGACACATTATAACTAACCCAAACCTATAGTTTACATGAATGAGCTAATACAAATACATTATAACTAAAGTCTATAGTTTATGTGAATGAGCTAATATTGATACACGATAGCTAACGAAAG
>PVJS01060514.1:0-7500 GCA_004027185.1 Glis glis | reverse complement strand
TGCCTAGCGCTGGGCAAAGGTGAACGCTCTGTTCAGCTGTTTAGCCACCTAGATGTCGCTTGGTGACTGAAGGGGACATTCTTACTCTACATTAGGAGCCAGCCAACGACAGGAGGTGAATCGTCACTCAGATTTGGGATTTTCCTACCTGGAGTCAACGCCTTCTAGGGAACTTTTCCCCAATTGCAAGTCATGCTGGCAACCCTGGGTTACAACCACCTCTCTCTCTCTCACTCTTTTTTTTTTTTTTTTACGGTACTGGGGATTGAACCCAGGGGCATTCTACCTCTGAGCTATACCCCTGACCCTAATTTTTATCCTTTATTTTGAAACAGGGTCTCACTAAGTTGCAGAGGGTCTCACTAAGTAGCTGAGGCTGGCCTCTAACCCAGATCCTCTGGTCTCAGCCTCCCAAGTACTGAGATTACAAGCATGCACCACCATGCCCAGCTTCTATTTGATTTTTTGAAACAATGTGTTGATAAGTTGCAGAGCGCCTCACTAAGTTGCTGAGGCTGGCCTCGAACCCACAATCCTCCTATCTCAGCCTCCTGAGTGCTGGGATTACAGGCGTGCACCACCACAACCGGCTAGCACTACCTGTTTGTAGAAGACTTATTCACCCAGGTCACAGCAAACTGGGGATGTGTCTCAATCAAAGTTTCAGTAAACAGGGAATTCATCCAGGGCTGCGTGGGGTCTGGTTTTGCTCAAACTAATGGAATGTATCCTCATGAACTAATAACTGATATGTTAGGAAAAAAGAAAAAAGGAGTCCCCCTCCTGTGATTCCCATCTTTCAAAAGTTTATATTTGTTATGTCAATGGGAGAGTAAGTGACCTGAGATACTCTGTCTATAACGGAAGCGAAACGTCTCCCCTTTCAATATTTGTTATTATAAAAGAACATGTCTCATATTCACTGTAGGTCCATTGCATTGGGTCTCTTTCTACAGTCAGTTTTCTGCCCTCATCCCGTGATGTTTGTGTGTTTGTTTGTGTGTTTGTTTTGTTGTTGTTGTTTTGGTCTCCGTCCTAATATTCCTGGTAGTTTTGAGTGCTGGGCTTTGCGTATGAAGCACTGTAAAGTCTCTGAGCAATCTTGTCTTACTCTACCAAGGACTCTGTTTTCTTCTAGAAACATATACAGCAGAGAAATATTGCTTTAACACAACCAAGGATGGAGATGCTCCAAAGCCAGATGGCAGGTTTTTGCACAGAATTTGAAAGAGTTGTTAAAGGAAGCTTTTAACTCCAAATGAGGAAGAAGGAAAAGTTTATTGGGAAATCATTTGGACCATAAACGATTAGCGACAAGTTCATTTCTTGAACTACTACTATGTCCTAAAGTAGCTATGTGTTATAGCCACTGGCAATGGTTATTTTTAAAATTTCATGTATGGCAGACACATAATATTTGTACATATTTATGGCGCACGGCGTGATGTTTGGATACACACACATAGACACACACACCGTGTAATGATCAAATCGGGGTGTTTAACATATCCATTAACACTGATCATTTCTTTGTGAATAGAACATTAAAAAATCACTACATCTCACTAACGTGTATGGGGAGGGGGGAGTAGGGTGGGATGCAGAGAGAAATATACCCCAAATACATGCTGAGCACAAGTATGTTGTATCACTTTAAATCTCACTATGATATATAACTACAATCCACAATAAAAGCACAAAAATAAAAACATTTCCCCAAGTATTTTAAAATAAACAACACATTAATATAAACTCTAGTCATCCTACTATGCAAATAACACCAGAATTGAATTCTTGCAATTACTGAAGATACATCTCATAGCAGTTATTAACATCTACAGAACGTGGCATTTGAATTTATATTCTAATAGAGATAAAAATGTGCCCTATACTCCTCTTAGATCACTTTTTACTTTCTCAGACCTTAGATGTCAGGAGACTCAGGGAGCTGAAACTTCATGAGAAAGAACCGAGTAGAGAAGAAGTCTGAATTGGATTTTTTAAAAAAAAAAATCGTCCAAGTAATTTAGCTAGCCAGCATTCAAATCCCAAAGATAATTTACATAGCCGAAGTAAAGGCAGTTTACCGCATGGACTCCAAAGGAATCGAGTGTCCAGATGACAGATTTATAATTTCCCCTAAAAATAAGCTGATTCCTCTCTTAAAAGTTTCCACATTTCCCACTTTCTAAATTCTCTTCTCAAGATAGGAGCTGATGTTATTATATTTTCACATGCGGTATGCTAAAATGTTCTGTATCGGTGTTTTTCAACTACAAATAATTGCTTTTTTTTAAGTGATATCTAATGTGTAAAATGTTTCAAATTTGATCTGTGGTAGTTAAAGAAGGGGCGATAGTACTGTTTTATCTATTATTATTATTATTATTATTACTATTAATTTTTGTGTGTATGGTACTGAGGATTGAACCCAGAGCATTCAACCTCTGAACTACACTCCCAATCCTATTTTATTTTATTTTTTATTTGGAAACTGGGTCTCACTAAGTTGCAGAGGGCCTCACTAAGTAGCTGAGGCTGGCCTCGAACCTGCGATCCTCCTGTTTCAGCCTCCCAAGTACTGGGATTACAGGCGTGCGCCACCATGCTCCCCATAAAACCAATTCTTGAATGTTTTTTACCTCGTTTTTCAGTAAGATCGCCTTCTGAAATGTAGGACTCCCCACTTCTATGTCAGACCCTGCTGTGGTTTCAGCTTGCTGATCTTACAAAAAAACTTATAAAGTGTATAGAAATACAACCTGAACCCTTCAGATAAAAGATGTTCCTGTAATTAAAACACCGAAGAAGCAAAAATGCGTGTAGTGTCTGGCTTTATGCTATGGTGCTGAAAACTGAAGAGAGACAGAATCTCTTGAGTTTGTAATGGAATGTCCTAACATTTTATAAATGAAGGCTATTCTCCACCTACGAGTCAAGAGAAACACATTTCCTCAGCCAGTTTTAAAGTAATTATTGCAGAATGATGTTGTCCCTTTTTAGGTCAATGAGAAAGGTTACACTCTCTGTTGCAAAAAAAAAAAAAACTAGGCATATTAGAAACCTTCTTGAGAAATTTACAACCAAGATATCACAAAACACCCTTAGCTAGAAGCATTTGCTGTTCACTGGTGGTAATTTGAGTTCTGAATACAATTTGAGCATAATGGTATTGTTGGGAAATTATACCAGCTCAGGAGAATTTCACACTTTTAACTAATGTTATTGCTGCGCCGGGCCCTTTTGTGTGGATGTTAGCAGTTGACCTATTGTTAAAAATTTGACCCTGATTAGGACCATAAACTTGCTTACTAAATGTCCCCTTTTATTCCTGTGGAAGAGTGGTAAAAATACACAAGTGGATTTATTCTTCAAATTGCTAAGCCTGAAAAGTGTTTGTCCTTCTCCTTAATATTGACGGAATACTCTAGCAACTTTGGGCCAACCTATTATTACCCGAATAAGCCTTATTTGTTATTCATAAGCTTTCAAATACTTATCGCTTTCTTTCTTTCTACTCTTCATTGTCTATAATTGCTTCTTAAATGCTTTCAAATAAAATGTCTTTACTTATCATTTTTGTTCTCTCCAAAATCATTCCCTGTAGTCAGGGTGAATCACTGCCACCCCCTTCCTTACTGTTTTGTGCTAAACAAACATATTTTGCTGTGGCCTGTGTGGCTCATTTCCCTACTGCTGTGGGCAGAGAAGTCCCCAGGCTGTCCTGCTGAAAGACTCCTTCCAGTATGCACAGATTTTGCAATATTTGCCTCTCCTTGCACTTACTGAAGTTCAGAAGGAGATTGAGTGAAGGTATAGAGATTTGTTTCTATACTGAATATTCTGCTGTGAGTTGAGCATGGTGGTACCCACCTGCAATCCCAGCACTTGGGAGGCTAAGACAGGAGGATTGCAGGTTCGAGGCCAGCCTCAGTAATGAAGCAAGATGCTCAGCATCCTAGGCATCCTCTGCTTTAAAAAACAAAAAATAGAAAGGGCTGGGGGTGTAGCTTAGCGGTAGAATACTCCTGGGTTCAATCTCCAGTACCAAAAAGAAGGAGGAAGAAGAAGAAGAGGAGGAGGAAGAGGAGGAGGAGGAGGAGGAGGAGGAGGAGGAGGAAGAGGAGGAGGAGGGAATGATGACTCTATTGTGGCAGAGATTCTTGTTTTACTGACTACATTTTGCTCAAAATATAACAGCTTTTCATGAAGAAAATATGGTAGAACAAGCATTGATTTTTCTGGTCATTTTATTAGATATATTCAAACATGAAAGCTAAAAGAATTATGCATTTGGATGACTTAGTTCTAAGGAATGAAGGGCCAGAGTTGTTAGTGTGTAATTTGCAGAGAGCAAAGAAAAAACAAAGGCCTATTTCAGTTACACAAAGAGACAGCTTGCTCCAAGTTATTTAAAGGATTAGATTAGATGTATGCACGTTGTACGTCATGGCTGCTGCCTGAATATTCTCTTCCCCTAAACTATTTTGGGCACAGGAGCTTCAGTGTACACAAATGTCCATCTTGCTGGATTTCCCTGGGGTTTGCTACTTCTGCAGCTGGTCATCTTTAACGTGTTAAGAATTCAGGGGCCGTTAGACCCAGCTTTCAATAATAGCTGGGTTTTCACTAAGGCAGTAAAGGATTGTAAATATACACTCTTGGCTAGCTAGCTGTATCCTGAAAGTTGGACAGTGTTCACAAAACATAGAATGCAAGTGGAGTGTTGATGGCATACATGCCCTTAGCAAGAATTCGTGCATTCCTTGCTAGATTGATTAGATATATCTTATGAAAGACACAGTCTAAGACTAGTATGGAAAAGCTCCTTCTACTTCAGGCCAACAAAGAAACAAAGTATACAAAGTATACTTAGCAGAAAGGAAGTATACAAAGACATAACACTAGAAACTCACCTCTGATTAGAGATTCTCCAACCTAATTCAGAATAGGAAAAGGAGTCATGGGCTACCAAATATGCTAACCCAAGTAACCTTCCTGTCTAGCACCACAATAAGATGAGCATTCACTTACACATTCAATCATTCATTCATTCGCTTATTCATATAAATATATGTTTTAGGAATTGACACCATTATCAGATACTACTGAGGGCAGTGGAATGAGGTGACATCTGTTTTGCTCATCTTTGTAACTCCAGTATTTATTTATTTATGTGGTTAGCACACTGCCCTTGCTGTCTAGTATCAAGACATGTGCTCCAGTGACTAGAATATAAGATACTCTGTTAGAGAATCATTAAAAATGAGAAGTCACTTTCAAATATGATGCTTTGATACTTTAAAAATTTATTCTCCTTCTCCACCCTTGACTGCTTTTTTTTTACTTTCAAACAGTTTTTTTATGCTTGTCTATCATTCCTCTCTCTATAATTATATTTGCATAAAGTATTTGTCCATTCTACTTCCCCCCATACTCATGTTTGAAAATGAAATCCCACACTGCAGGGGAAGGATGACAGTCATCGTAGGGCACTGGCTCAAATTAACATTTCCGACCTCATCTTCAAGTAAGAGCTCATGTGTAGGCGGAGAAATATTGACAGAATTGAAGGAACAAATGACCTCTATCAGATAAGTATTTGTTAAATGCAAACATGTGAAACGTTTCATAACTTTTGTTACTTTATTTAGCATTATTAATTTATTATTTTTATTTTGTGTGCTACTGGGGCTTGAACCTAGGGGCATTCTACCTCTGAGCTACACCCCCAGCCATTTATTTATTTATTTATTTATTTACTTATTTATTTATTTATTTATTTATTTATTTATTTATTTATTTATTGGAACAAGGTCATGCTAGTTTGCTGAGAGTCTCCCCAAGTTGCTGAGGCTGGCCTCTAACCAAACCTGTGATCCTCCTGTCTCAGCCTCCCATGCATTGGAATTACAAGGTGTGTGCCACCACACTTAGCATATTTCTTAATTTTTTTTTTTTTTTACTATGCCAGGGATGTCAGAAAAAATGAAAATGTTTTGGGTCTCTCTTGATCTCTAAGATGTCCTGGGTGGATCTGTTTGAGCAAGTATGGATAATATGAATCTCTCATGTTTGCAGAAAATTGTGATTGTGTTGACTACTTGGTCAATCAATGCTTTAATTATTTATTGATGATGGCTGTTATCACCACAAATATATATTTAAACTCTAACAATATTGAGATTCCTGATAAGAAATGTACAATGTCCTAAGCTATAGAACAATAATATCAATGACCGGGAGGCCCTACTGTGCTCTGTGGGGATATTAGCAACATTCCTCAACAATATTTTTTAATCTATTTAGTATCAATTCTAATCATTGGTTTATCTTTCCTGTAGTCAGGAGGCTTAATTATTAGTGTGTATCAGTACAGAAATGGGCTTACATTTACATGTTTTATAGTTCTTGCTGGGACATCAGACTTAACTATCTTTTTTATATTTTCTGGGTTTTGTTTGTTTGTTTGTTTGTTTGTGGATTGAATCCAGGGTCATTCTAGCTCTGAGCTACACCCATAGCCCTACTTTATTTTTCATTTGGAAACAGAGTCTCACTAAGTTGTTGAAGGCCTCACTAAGTTGCTAAGGCTGGCCTCAGACCTACAATCCTCCTGTCATAGCCTCCCAAGTACTAATATTATAGGTGAGCTCCACCACATCTGGCTAGCTTTTGTTTTAATGGCAACCATTACTAAACCATGAGATCTCCATTGATTTGCCACATAACGTGTCAAAGGGAGTCAGATTCCTGAAGTTGCCAGAATTCCTGCGAGATTCGCTGGTTTACATTGATCTAGCTCTCGATATCTCTTTATTTAGGCGTGCACACTTGCCTAGAATTCTTTTTGAGTATTAGACAATCTTTGTCGGGTTTAGAAGCCATGCATTCTGGGGGAATGTGTTGAGAGCACCTTGTTAGGATTTAGACTTTTTAAGTATTAATAGAGTAATGCGAGGGCAATGCAGGTGAAAATCTCACGCCCCTGGGGACACCCACGATCTTTCCATGTGCGCTTATTTTCATGTATCTAATTCTGGTTATCTGGTCCCAAATCTACTGCTTTGAGATGTTCTGCTTCATTTTGTAAAAATATTTTATTTTGATTTTTAGGTTTCCTTTTTACCTCTGACATTGTTTTTGTGTACCATGCTTAGCTAACTTTTTTTTTTTTTTTTGCGGTACTGGGGATTGAACCCAGAGGCATTCTACCTCCAAGCTACACCCCCAACCCTATTTTTTGTTCTTTATTTTGAAACAGAGTCTCACTAAGTTGTGGAAGGCCTCACTAAGTAGCTTAGGCTGGCCACGAACCTGGATCCTCCATTCTCAGCCTCCCAAGTACTGGGATTATAACCATGTGCCACCACGCCCGACTTAACTTTTTTTTTTTTTTTTGCGGTACCAGGGATTGAACCCAGGGGCGTTCTACCTCCGCGCTACACCCCCGGCCCTATTTTTTATACTTTATTTTGAAACCGGGTCTCACGAAGTTGC
>PVJS01060513.1:0-11188 GCA_004027185.1 Glis glis | reverse complement strand
CTATAAAAATAAGGTCGCAAAAGACCCGGGGGGCTGCTCTCACATTCTCGAGGTGGCCCGCATTCTTTCCTTGAACGTGTATCTCCCCTTTCCTTGAATTAAACCTCTGTCTTTTTTCCTCTGATTGGCGCGTGTAGAAATTCTTTTCGTCACTAACCCAAGGACCGCGGGGACCCTGAGGTGTGCTTCCCTTCCCAGGCCGGGCAACAGAGTTATAGCAGTGACCCTGACAATTCCAATTAGAAGCAGGAAGAGAGAAGTTAGCCACTATAGTTACACTAAAAATTATTCACAGAAATTTCTACAGTATCAAGTGTTAGCTAAAGTTGGCCTTGCAGGGTTGTATCTGACATAGAGTCAGAGGCCCCTGTTCAGTATCCCCTGATATGACCTACATACAGCCTAACTCTGGGTAAGGAAGAAGCTGGATAAGTACTATTTTTCTGTGGTCCATCCACACTACTCAATTACCCACTCAGTGACTATCTGTTTGATCTACCTACAATCAGACAAAGCAAAACAAAACAAAACCAATAACTTTCTAAACCTAGGGAGGTCACGAAACTTCATGTTTTGCTCCATTGTAAATTTACCAATCCTTGGATTCACTGTGCTTTCTGAAGACAGAAATCCAATACACAAATGATTAAAAAAAAAAAGAGCTGGATGTGGTGGCGCATGCTTGTAATCTCAGTACTTGGGGGGCTGAGACAGGAGGATTGCAGGTTCGGGCCAGCTTCAGCTTAGTGAGGCCCTCCACAACTTAGATCCTGTTCAAAATAAAGAATAAAAAATAGGGCTGGGGGTGTAGCTCAGAGGTAGAATGCCCCTGGGTTCAATTCCTAGTACCGCAAAAAAAAAAAAAAAAAAAAGATGGTAGGAGAATCATAGATTTAAAGTTGCAAACTGGTCCCAGATTTCCAGCTTTTCAATAGTGATGTCAAATCCCACAGCTGCTTTAAATATTTCATCAAAGGTGATTTAACATTCTTTGAAAATTGTATCTTAAAAATTTAGTTGAGAAAACACGTCTATTTATGCTCATATAGGGAAGCAAAATAGATTAGACATTAAAATAACAATCTCTTTTCTTCTATCTTAGGTTATGAAGTGCCTGGTAGTGGTACAGGGGAATGACCCATGGGCATTCTGCCTCTGAGCTACACTCCCAGCCCTATTCTATTTTTTTTTTTTTTTTGCGGTACCAGGGATTGAACGCAGGGGCGTTCTACCTCCGCGCTACACCCCCGGCCCTATTTTTTATACTTTATTTTGAAACCCGGTCTCACGAAGTTGCGGAGGGCCTCACTAAGTAGAGAGAGAGAGACAGAGAGAGAGAGAGACAGGGGGAGAGAGAGAGAGAGAGAGAGAGGGCGTGCGCACGCGCGTGCGTGAGCTGAGGCTGGTCGAGAACCCGGATCCTCCGGTCTCCGCCTCCCAAAGTACTGGGATTACAAAAAGTACTGGGATTACAAGCGTGCGCCACCACGCCCGGCCCCTATTCTATTTTTTATTTTTAAACAGGGTCTCACTAAGTTGCAGAAGGCCTCACTAAGTTGTTGAGGCTGGCCTCGAATCTGCAATCCTCCTGTCTCAGCCTCCCAAGTACTATGATTACAGGTGTGTGCCACCATGCCCAGCAACAAATATTTATTGAGTAACCATAATGTCCCAGTTGCCTTGTTAAATATTGAACATAAGAATAGTCAGGGTCTCTTGTCTGAGAAGTCACAGTTCTGCAAGAGGCCCACTGTGGTATGGAGTAATGCAAGGGAGAGCATGTTAGTACAGGATTTCCAGACGGGAGGTCCAAGTTGAGAACACCCCTCTGGAATGCCCAGTGAGGAAGGGGAAAGTGTTTCATGGGAACCACTTGTGGGGAGATCTGGGGGCAAAGCAAATGGTACATCCAAGAATCTGGGCCATTTCAGAATGGACAGTGTGAAGTTGGGGATGAGTGGAGGTAGGTCACTGCAGGAGGATAAGGGCTGAGGTCACCAAGGAGTATGAATGTATTTTAAAGGCAAGGGACTTAATATTTTTTTTTTCATGCTATGTCTGCAGTTTGGAAAATGCATTGAAGGAATGTGGGGCTGAAGGCAGAGCAGCCTGGGATGATCTAAATAATGTACCTGGGGAAAGGACAAAAAAAAAAATCATAGGAATTGGATAGAAAGAGGATAGAGTCAAAATCTATTTAGGAGGTCAAATGGGCTTTACTTCACCGCTGACTGGATGAAAGAAGTCAGGAAGACAGAGAAATAAAAGACGGGACTCAGGTTTCCAGGAGGGATGTCCAGTGTGCTCCATCCTGGGCTACAGCACACTAGGCAGAGATAGCTTGGGAGAAGAGATGCTGAAAATAGTCTTGCATTTGAGATATCTGAGCACATCAAAAACTCAGTTGTTACATGGACCCAAAACCCAGGAGAGAAACATAAGCCAGAGATAGACATTTGTGTTATTTTTTTCCTTTTTAATGTGACCTATGTGTATTTTGTAAATTAGAAAATACACAATTAGCCGAGGCCACTATCTGTGCTTGAAATAAAAACATATTATCAAGCAGCAATATGAAGGACTCTTGTATTTTTATGTCTTAGTAAAATGGAATAGCAACTCTGTTCATCAACTGAAAGATCCCACTGTTTGCTATCACCAGCACAAAAATTACAAAAACCCATTTGTAAGATACAACTGTACTTGAAGTCACAAGTACACAGTTAGCCTACTCCCTTAAAACAAGGTAGCAATTACCTAGTGATTAGCTGTTAATCTGTCTATTCAAACTGATTTTCTCTCTTAAAAATAGCAGAAATTATACAGGGCTTAAATCAATTTGATGTGGAAAATTAGTTTTTACCTCATATTCTAGAATTTCAGCATTAAAGAGAAATTGATTCAAAACTGTAGAGCTGGCATGCAGAAAAAAAGGAAAGAAAAGAAAAACATGTACTACACATGACCCCACATTTCAAATTTTACTTGCTGGCAAATCATGAATTAGTGTGTCTTGTGAATTCCCTGTGCTGGGGGATGCAGAGGAAAATGAGATAGATTCAGTCTCTGTGCTCACATGGCTTACAGCTCTAATTTCAGAGGAGGAACCTACTTGTGTGAAGAATTCATGCTGCCGCTAAGGTCTGAGGGAAAAAGAGTGTTTATGAAATGTGTTTCATAACAGTGTTCCTCATATAGAAAGTGGCTTTTATCTGTCTCAAGCTATAACAACATCCAATTATATCAGCAATATGTATGCATTTCCCAACATTATTCATCTAAGTGAATTACATATTTTAATTCGTCAAATTCTCATAATAAGCTCATGAAGTGGACAGAATTATTATCCCCATTTTAAACATGAGGAAATCAAGGTAGAGAGAGGTATCTAGCCTGAGGCCACTCAGCTAGGAGGTGGTGGGCCTAAGATCAATCCAACATTCTCAGAGAAGTCTATATCCTCTTCCAGCATGAGCCCTTTTCTTGTTCTATGATAAATAAGTTATTCATATTTTTTGCAACAATTTGTTTTTAAGTCTGGAAGCCAGCAAGCCATGCAGTTTAATTTTATTAGCAAACCTTGTGGTGCAGAGTGCCTGTCTGAGTGCCTGGTCTGGGCAGTGTTTTATGCACATGCTCCCAAGAAAATTCTCTATTGCTGTTATTTAATTCTATATTTCAGCTTGGAAAAGAAGGTTGTTCTTGTTTTGACTTGTTAAAGTCAAGTAATAGCTAACTTTAATTTTAAAGAATAACTCTATTTACTAAGCTTTAGTAAAGTTTATCTTTTGTGTGAATGTGGGTGTGTGTGGTAGTGGGGATTGAACCCCAAAACATTCTAACTTTGAACTACACCCCCAGGCCCATTTTATTTTTTATTTTGAAACAGGGTCTCTCTAAGTTGCTGATGCTGTCCTCAAACCTGTAATACTCCTGTCCCATCCTTCCAAGTAATGGGATTACAGGTGTGTACCACAGTGCCCAGTTTAGACTAAGTTTGATTCAAGATATTGCTGAAAATATTTGTTTATATTTTTTTAGGAACAGCTGAATATAACAGTACCTCTTAGCCTTCTCTAATAATAACACATGTAGAAAATGATAACTTGGAAGCACCCTGGGGTAAGCAGCAAGACTTCTTGAGACTTGAGGCCACAGCCATAGCCTCCGGTCATGCCACCTGCACGAGGCCTTCAGGATCATTACTTGGACACACCTGGGACCAATCCCAGCATGACAGGTTACTATGGGACTGCCCTGAGGAGCTCTGGTCTAAAAGAGTAAGTGGGGTTGAGATTTGGGGAAACTGAGTAATTTGTTATAGAAACTTACATATTATTTTCTATGTCCAACATCTCATTTCTTTCTTTTTTTTGTGTGTGTGGTACCGGGGATTGAACCCAGGGGCATTCTACCTCCGAGCTACACCCCCAGCCCTATTTTTTATTCTTTATTTTGAAACAGGGTCTCACTAAGTTGTGGAGGGCCTCACTAAGTAGCTGAGGCTGGCCGCGAATCCAGATCCTCCGGTCTCCGCCTCCCAAGTACTGGGATTACAAACGTGCGCCATCACGCCCAGCCATCTCATTTATTTCTAAAGAAATAAATTTCTACAAATTATAACCTACAAATAAAAATTATAGATGTGATAAAATGTCCATCCAATAAATTAGCTAGTCCATCAATAAACTAACAGAATTTTGAAAGAGTAAAAGAAGATCATAAAATGGAAGGCATTAACACCATAGCCATGGTAAACTTTTCATTTACATGTTTTTATACAAATGTTTTCATTAAAACAATTATAGCATTTATGATATGGAATGAAAACATTCAAAAGAGCATGTTAATGTTAAACCAGACTCAACACAGAGTAGGGAATATGAGGCTGAAAAGGGATTGCTCGCCTGCAATGAGTTGGAATTCTAGCTAGCAGACAGATCCTATATCCTAATAACAATGCACAATGAAAGAAGCATAGATAAAGTTTATAGGGGTTCAAAGAAGAAGGGGCACTCATAAGACTGGGAGAGTGAGAAGATTCATCAATGGATGCTCTCCCAGAATGCTTCCAGATTAACAGGCAAAGATGGAAAGGGGCAGGGTCACTAATGGAGTGCAGGTAGGCAACAGTGCAAATGACAGTGTAACAAGAGTATGCACCCTTGTTGTCAGGAAACAGAGACTGGGTTTATTTGACCTTGTTATGTAGAAATATAAATGCATATATTACTTATAATATATATTTATAAATGAGTAGAGAGAGAGAATATTGGAAATCCAATGGAGCTGGTAGATGGGATACTAGATTCTCAGGGATCATGGTATGCACCTAATTTGTCAATTTATGAGAAGCCAAGGGAGTATTTTGAGCAACTGAAACACATGACCAAGGCCATGGAATAAGTGACAACAATCAGACAAGCCTGTGCAGAAGAGAAGGAGAAAGTGGTTGTGATAGCAAGGGTAACAGGAAAAGAGTACATGAACTGCCATTTAGTAATGCTAGTTAGCTATACTTATCATTTCATATATGTGAGAAGACGGGGCCCAAGCCAAACTTTCCTGGACTCCACATTCTGGGCTCTCTATGCTTCTCTGCTCCCGCAGGTGGTGACAGGGGAATAGAAAACAGAGTCACAGAGGGAAAAAACCCGATGCAGGAGGAATTCACCACCTGGAAGGGGTTGCTAGAGCCAAGAATTACTCTAAATGACATTGAGGATTTGGTGGTCAGAGAGAAAGACCCTCCTCCAGCAGAGGCTGAGTGGCTACCTGTGTTGGAAAGATATGCTGGGCATTCACAAGAAACCAGGCATAAGGATGTAGATTCCTGGGTGTTCCTCACAGAGGTGATTAGTTGATGAGAGAGAGAGTACAACCAGAGAGAATAGTGCTGGGCAGAATCTTAGGGTTATTCACATGTCAGGATACTCAAGAAGTGAGCAAGAATGGTGATGAGAAACGTCAAGAACTAATATTCAGGTTTATGGTGAGCATTGAATCTCCAATGGAGTTGCATTGATTTCAATAATTTTAAAAATTAATTTTAATTTTCTCAATTTTAAAAATATTATTCAGTGCTTCCTAAAATTGCACTTGTTTTTCCTATAAAACCAATTCAAGATGGAAGGAAGAAATAAAAAAAATAGTAATAAGTGCTTCTCTTCTTTTCAATTTGAGAATGATCAGCATGGTGCTGACTATTTCTAAATTGGACAAGGTAGGGTATTACAAGATTACAATTAATTGCTTTTTAAGTTTCTACCATAGCCAAAGCCAGGAGAGTTTTCTCAAAGTCTTGCTTTATGAATAATCTGGTAAGACGAATTATGATAATTATCTCCATAGCAACGGATTTGAATAAGGGACATGTAGTGCTATTTTGTATACATACTGATTCTTTCAGACCTGAATGATTTTTCCTTAATTCTGCCCATAAAATTCAGCTGATTTGTTCCAGAACTGTAGATTGGATTATGTAATAAAACCCACATTTTGCAGGAGGAGGATGAGAAACTATTTTAAATATTCATTAAGCAACAAGAAGTCTCTCTCAGCTATAGGGAATCTTCAAATTCTAATTTATTTCTCCTGTTTTCTAGAATTATCTAAGGTGACAAGAACAAACAGAACATTTAAGATGAAAGAAGTCAATACCTAGTGCCACCTACTGTCAACACCGAACTTAGTGTTTGGTTTTAGGTGAACAATTGGTGTGAATACTTGAGTTTGACATTATTTGCTAGGTCCAAAATATTCAGTGAAAATATTTGCTTTAACCTTTTGAAGAACTCCATAGATAATAGCATAATTCTTTATAAGGTATACAGATAACATTTGGTAGCAGAAAAAAATAGAAGTTATATTGGAATAGGAGTTTTTAAAAGCACTATTTGTGATGAACTAACTTAGTTTGGAATGAAAAAAGCAAACCAGATATCAACTTGTATGTAAATACTTTAATATAGAGTAGTATGAGTTTTTATTTTGATAAGAAAAATGCAAATTTTAGCCGGGCACGTTGGCGCACACTTGTAATCCCAGTACTTGGGAGGTGGAGACCAGAGGATCCCGGTTGACTGCCAGCCTCAGCTACTTAGTGAGGCCCTCCGCAACTTCGTGAGACCCGGTTTCAAAATAAAGGATAAAAAATAGGGCCGAGATTCCCGGTACCGCAAAAAAGAAAAATGCAAATTTTATAGTCACATATTGGGTTTCTATAGGATTATATTTACCTTAAAACGGAGTGGTACACACAATTTTGAAGAGTCTAATTTACTAAATTTATTGCACTTGTCTCTACCAAAGTAAAACATGATTGTACTGGAAGTGATTAATCCACCACCCCACTAACTGGGACCTGAGGAGAAAATAAGTCAATGTGAGCTAAGACCTCATCTTCCTCCAATGACACCACACTCACAGCAAGTAATATACCTGCATGTGTACACAGTGGTTAATAGCCTTGGAGGAGAAGAGGCAGTGAAAATATACTCCTGCTCAGGAAGAGAAGGACTGGGGGTAAGAAAATCTGTGTCCTGGCATTGCATAGTTTTACATCAAACTTGTCCAAATGATACTTAAGCTGTTTCTCCTGCTTCTTCATGGGACAGAAAAAAATGAGGATTGGAGAACTGTGAGTGGGATAATGACGAAGCCATCCTTTATCCACAGCAACTAGTTAATAGCCCTATTTGTTTTTAAACGACTTCTGGGAAGAGATCTTATTTTGGTTGAAACTTGAGTTAGCTGGAAAGACTTGAAATGGATTGTGTATATTTTCATTATCAACAGATTATAAAAACAATCCCTCATCATTTGTGAAGAAGCATGAATAAAAAAGAACTGTGCAATCTAGTTGAGACAATATCTCAATTTTCACCAACAGAGCTGAGATGGAGGATGATTCCATTTCTTTATTCATTTTATCTCTTATTTTACTATGGTAGGCCATCGCAACCCAAAAGATGATCTGCACAACAGCACCATCAGCATCATCTGAGAGCTTATTAGAAATACAAATCCTCATGCCCATACTAGATCTACAGAATAAGAGTTGCTGGGGGTCTGGCTCAACAAGCTCTCTGGTGATTTTTATGTATGCTAAAGTTTGAAAAGCATCGCTTTGGACAGTGAGAGAAGGCACTGGGGGGGGGGGAAGAAGAAAGATAAGAGCACAAAGTAAGCAAGTTTTGTGATTCTGAAGCTGTGTTAAAAGAAAATTACTTCAAGATGAAGTGAAGTCTCTCTTGGTACCAGAGGGGAAAAAAAGTAACTCTGTTGCAAAGCAACTTTACAGATATAAGGAACACTCACTCCCAAAATGACATTTCTCCTAAGTGGGGTTGGGTGTAGGTGGGGCTCACATACGTTATATTACAGGGCACAAAATTCTAACATGATTGCATTACACTGTTCAAGACAAGGTTTGCATTACCAACACTACTGCTGCCCTCCTTTGGTATGATTATTTAGAGATAAATATCACAATAATTGCTATATCTTTGGCCTAAGTTACTATCACTGTGTACGGTTATATAATATGGCTATTTTATTTCACAAGTTTTTCTGTGCACACCTGCAGGCTTTGCTTAACATTTTCAGACAAAGCAAAATTTCCATGAAGGAAATTTTATTTATAAATTTAAGTGTGATATCTACCTGTAAACAGTAAATTCCTACTTAGCAATTGACAACTTGAAGAGTAATGAGTCCTAGAAATGGAGCTATGGAAATAGTGAGCCATTCCTCTGGGAAAATGAGCAAGGAGGTCTCCAGGAAACCCAAAACGTAAGCCGATCCAGCAGTGATATTTTCTTTCTAAATAATATCAATCAGGAAACTATTGGGAAAGAGAAATTTAAAATAGTATGTTTTCACATTGTGGCAGCTTAACAAAACCAGGAAGCTATTACATTCCACCATTTTAACCCTCAAAGCCTGAGGGTGTGCAATGAGATTGAGATAAATAAAAATCATTATTTGGTGAGTTGGACCAGTTTGAAAATTGGGACACTTAATTATCTCCCCTGTAGCTATTCTATATCCTAACTACCCATATATTTAAAATAGTTTTTTATCCTTATAATTTTTGTTTGAAGACAACAAAAACTCTTATTTGTGGTCAGTGGTGCTGTCGTAATATTATTTAGGTAGCACGTAAATAATATATATACTATTTAGGTACATATATATGTACCTAATGTACAAAATAATGTACTATTTAGGTAGCACCTATTTAGGTGCTACCTAAATAGTACATTATTTTGCCCATAAAGAAAAGTCCTAATATCGATGGGCAAACATTTTTATTTCTCGCTTTTAGTAGACAACTTAGCAGCTTTTGATTAAATCCCGAAGATTAATCATTATTTTCATTAATTATCTAGACAAAGATGAGAGTAAATTTCACCTTCCTAACAACAGAGGGTCTCCTGGAAAACTTGATTAATTTGTTATGCATTCAAATTAAGTGAAGCATAAAAATAAATGGTAGTGGTTTCCAGAAACCTGAAGAAAAATTAAGAATGAACAGTACCAAAAATAATACTAAAAACATATTATTTTAAAAGAAACATTAGTTAATACTTTGTTAGTGACATGGTTGAAATTAGGAGCACTACACTCCTTGCTTATGAAAGTGATACATGGTGCCCACTGAGAGGAAATAGCTTGATAAAATAATATAGCTGCACATGAAGGCTTAAAGAATAAATATAAATAAGCTGTTGATTTTGATAAAAATCATTCAGTCCTCTACAGAGGCAAAGGCATTTTCATAATAATAGTTATCAATACAGCTTTTGATGGCTAATATAATTTGTGCTATGTAAAAGTATCAGATTAGGATATATTTGAAAGCCTGGTATATTTATATATTTTGCCCCTATATGTACTAATTTGTAAAGTAGTTAGCTGATTTGAGAATTCTGTTTAATTATCAAACTACTTGTATAAATGTCATAATCATAAATAATTTGTTGTTCTTTTCAAACCATATTATTGAAAAGAATAAAATGAGAACGTGAATAATACCAAAAAATGTAAGGAGGAATAAAAAAGTTATTTTCAGCCTTATATGATAAATTTTCAACCTGCCTTAAATCATGAAAGCGAGCAAATAAACTGAGCAGATAAGGTATACTATCTTTCTTGTAAACAGATTTGTAAAATGTTTTCCAAACAGCAGGTGGCAATCTTTGTAAATCTGGTTGCAGCAACAATATCTTACCTCTATATATGCAGATGAAAGACAACTTTAGAAGACCAGTTAAGACCTTAGTATACTAAGACTGGATTAGATAACTTTAAATATTAAAAGGGTCTTGCTTAATCGTGCTTTATTATTCTAGTGAAATTTCTTCCTAGGTAAAATAAATGTTTTTGTTCAATGCTTCTTAATTCTTAGGAGCACAGGAGGAATTTCAGCACTAATCTGTGTAGATATCTTTCTCATCAAAATCTTGCATGCTGTTTACTTCTTCATTCTGAATTCATATGGTCTTAAGAATTAACAAAACTAATTTTAGATCTTAAGCTCAAAGAAAACCAACCAGCATATTGCTGTTCTTAAAGTCCAGTTTCTGTTGGTATTCTTAGTGTTGAACTGTGAGAAATTTTTAGAATTCTAATTATGGAAAAATATAATGTTTTGACTTCTAGATAGCTCTTAAAATACCTTGGTTTTTCTAAATTGCTACATGTTAGAGACAGAAATTCATAGCGTTCTGACCTGAAAAGGAACCAGGAAGAGCTGCCCTCACTATACCCCCGGCTTCCAGCCAGCCAGAGAAAGCAGGTAGCTCGGTCTCAGAGCAACTAGCAGCAATGGGACCCTAAGTGGGCACTCCAATTCTCTAAGCTAGGCTTTCCTCTAGGCTTCACTGTGAAATTTTAAAATCTCATCCTGTCATTTTTAGTATGTTTAGAACAATTTCACCTATGATATTCTAAAATGATGATTTTCATTCATTTACTGAGTTTAAGTATGTCAACAATACATTATTGAGCCGGGCGTGGTGGCACACGCTTGTAATCCCAATACTTTGGGAGGTGGAGACCGGAGGATCCAGGTTCGCGGCCAGCCTCAGCTCTCTTTCTCTCTCTCTCCCTGCCTCTCTCTCTCTCTCTCTCTCTCTCTCTCTCTCTCTCTACTTAGTGAGGCCCTCCGCAACTTCGTGAGACC
>PVJS01060512.1:0-11228 GCA_004027185.1 Glis glis | reverse complement strand
GCCCTATTTTTTATCCTTTATTTTGAAACCGGGTCTCACAAAGTTGTGGAGGGCCTCACTAATTAGCTGAGGCTGGCTGCGAACCCGGATCCTCCGGTCTCCGCCTCCCAAGTACTGGGATTACAAGCGTGTGCCACCACGCCCGGCCCAGAACTGTATTTTTAATGAGCACCCAGGAGACACTACTTCCACTCTTGATTGTTCACCCACCACCCTTTTCTTGGAGTTTTCTTCTATTGAGATCTCTGACATCATTATTCTACCTCTTCTTCACCTGCAACTCCAGTTTCCTTTGGTTGCAACTCTTTGTCCTGTTGTCATCAGGAACCTAATAACCACTCAACTGATGACCCTCAAGATTTAGTATTTACTCTTTGACTTCTCTTTGTCTCAGATCTATCCCTCTGGGATCATCAAGTTTCATGACTTCCGTGTGTGCATTATTCAAACGTGTTCTTCCAAAGGACCATTTCCTCAATTTGTATTCCAACCTCCAGCTAGCCCAGTTATCTCCACTTGGACAAGCTATGCAGACTTGAAACCTCACAAGTCTAAACCAGACTTAAGACCTAACTAATTTCTATGCCTCGTTTTTCTTTATCTATGAGCGGTGTCATTATTGTACCAGCCACAGGCTCTCTGTCATCCTTGGTTTCTCCTATCTCTTCACATTCGATCACTAAACCCAAGGCTGGAAGGGTAGGAAATGGGACTCATGGGGTTCAGTGATGAGTCAGCACTATGAGATTTGCAATCACATCTCCAGCTACCAATTTATGACATTTTCACGTCCTGATGATATTCTAGACATACCTCCGCTCATCACTAGCTTAAACTCCTGCCTGTTCTTTGCCTTTCCCTTCTCTTCTTTCTCTTGTAATTTTCTTTTGCATCCATTTCTCCTGTTTCCTTTGAATTCTTTTCTTAACTCCTTCTTTCTTCGATTTTCTCTTTCATTGATCATAAATCATACATTTCCAAGAATCACATTCCTGTCACCTCTCCCCTCCAGCATTCATTTATTGAATGCCTACACAATCCCTCTTCTATCTATCTATCCCATGTCATAGTTCAACATCATAATCATTTCTGTCATTATGTTATTTAGTGTCGAGCATTCCGTGGTGGCTAGCACTTAGTAGGTGTTCAGCAATGTTAAAGGAATAAAGAAAGGGAAGAGAGGAGCCGGGCGTGGTGGCGCACGCTTGTAATCCCAGTACTTTGGGAGGCGGAGACTGGAGGATCCGGGTTCGCAGCCAGCCTCAGCTCTCTCTCTCTCTCTTTCTCTCTCTCTCTCTCTCTCCCCACTTAGTGAGGCCCTCCACAAGTTCGTGAGACCTGGTTTCAAAATAAAGGATAAAAAATAGGGCCGGGGGTGTAGTGCGGAGGTAGAACGCCCCTGGGTTCAATCCCCGGTACCGCAAAAAAAAAAAAAAAAGAATAAAACAAGTTAATAAACAGTGTTCAGATGGAAGGTTCTCCCCCTGCGGTTGACCTTACTAAGAACAGAGTCTTTGTGTGTGTATGTCTGCTGCTGGGGATGGAACAAAGGGGCCTTCTACCTCCGAGCTACACCCCCAGCCTGGTTTTATATATTTTTTTTTATTTGGAAACAGGGTCTCACTAAGTTGCTGAGAGCCTCATTAAGTTGCTGAGGCTGGCTTCAAACCTATGATCCTCCTGTCTCAGCCTCCCAAGTACAGGGATTATAAGTGTGAGCTACCATGCCCAGCTGAACAGAGTCTTGAAATCCAAGAAAAGAGAGCTTTCTATCACAAGGAGACCCAGGGGTTAATGGCGATGACTGTAGCTCCCAGCCTAAAATCAGATCCAAGATCCCTAGGAGCAGTTCTTAACTGCTGGCTGGCAAGCGCAGAAGCAGTGTCATTAAAAGGTGCTGCTAGTTTGTCTCCCACAAGTTGATACAAGAGAGGAAAACTCTCCAAGGCTTAGAAGAGATAGAAAGTGAATTTTTTTTAAGACTAGACAAACAATTTTTCACTTTCAAATGGATTATTACTATAATTTAATAGGAAATATATATTTTGGTCTTCATGATCCTGCCACATGATTCCTAAAACCATTGAAATTTTCTAAGTGATAAAGCAATAAATGTCAGAGACATAAATGTTGAGTGTGAAACTATGAAATTACCACAAGAAAACAGGAGAAACACTTTGAGATATTTGTGTAAGCAATGATCATTTTTTTTAGATAGGACCCCAAAAGCACAGGGAACACAAGTAAAAATAGACAAATGTGATGATATCAAGCCCAACATGTTTCTTCACAGCTAAGAAAATAACAAAGAGACAACCTACAGAATGAGAGAAACTATTTGCATACTATTCATCTGACAAGGAATTAATATTCAGTACATATGAGGAATTAAAAAAGCTGAACATCAAAAAACAAAACAAAAGCAACCCAAATAGACCAATTAAAAAATGGGCTAAAGATTTAAATAGACATTTCTCAAAGCCTCCGTCAGGAGGCTTCCTGGAGCTGCTGAGAGAGCAGCTGGACCACCCACGCACAAATAGGATCTGCTTGTTTGGTGGAGTGGTGGGGGACCAGGCAGAAGTCCCCCAAGGTACCTTATGGCAATGTTCCACCATCGGTGATTCTGCGCCAAAATACCTGTCACCATTCCTGGCCCCCGACCTTGCTATGGAAGGGTCAGTCCCTCACAGGGTCCCTGGGCAGAGAAGCACCACTGAGACCATAGAGTATGGCCTTGAAGTGCCAAGTTCGTGATCCCACCAAAGACCACCAGGGAGCCGATTCCGATGCAAAACACACGAGGGTCCTTTATTCAAGCTCGAGCTTGGGCTCCTACCATGCACCAACGCAGTGGTCACAGGGAGAAGCCCCTTGCTCTCAGAGAACAAAGCTTTTATCCCCCAAGGAGGCAGCCCACCCCACCTTTACATTGATAGGCTAGTTTAAAACATAAGCTTATCGGCGTTCTCTGGTTGGTTTAATTTTCGCGCCTTAGGTAGGGGTCATCGTTAGGGAAACTTTAGCCTTATATGGTGACCTCTTAGCCGGTTGCTTGGGCCCACACTACCTTCCCTAGGAATGTCCAGGATGGGAGGGGGCCTTCTAAACCCAGGTGTGCTTGACACCGATTGGCTGTTTCTAGGAGTAGCTAGGGACAAGATCAGATTAGCATACTTAATGGTTTCTACAGGGTGTGGGGCACTACAGGGTGTGGGGGCAATATGCTATAGAAACTTAACTTCTAGAAAACAGGTACTTAAGCCTATTCTACTTAAAGCTTTAACGCCTGTCATGGATTTATTTTGGCTCTTCAGCCTCCAATCATGACCGCCGCATAACTAACTTCAAGATGGTGAATATATGAACTCGAGGGCCTGTGAAGTTTGGGGAGAGCCATGGTCTAGGCACAGAGACAGAACAAGGGACTAAGCAGGGGAGTTTATTCAGCGATGCAGGGATGGGGGTGGGGATGGGGATGAGGAATGGGGATGAGATTAGCGATGCAGGGATGGGGTCTGAAGAGAACTTCAGCCCACCTGCTGTTGGGTGAGTGTAGCCTTTATAGAAAGATATTGGGACAAGGTCAACTAACAGTTATACAGGGAGAGGAAGGGGAAGCTGTTGTTACGGGAACATTTGAAGGTTAGGGAACAGAAAATATTCTGCTGTATGTGAACAGGATGGTGGGACAAGGCTGCAACAGTCTGCAGGCAGAATGTCCCTGACAAGGTTGTGGCAGGCCCAAGTGGATCAAACATGAGAGGGTGGGAGAAGGGGTCGGCATCACATTTACCTATGGGACCAAGTCTCACAGGGCCAGGGTAGTGAGAGAGCCAAACTCAATACTTGTGTTTCCAATGAGAAACCATAGAACTTCAGTGTCTGGATCTGGCACACAGGTGTGTTTTTTTTTAGGCTGTTCTTCATTGGCTTGTGTGGGTTTAAAATGTTTTATATTGGCCGGGCGTGGTGGCGCACGCTTGTAATCCCAGTACTTTGGGAGGCAGAGACCGGAGGATCTGGGTTCGCGGCCAGCCTCAGCTCTCTCTCTCTCTCTCTCCCTGTCTCTCTCTCTCTCTCTCCTTAGTGAGGCCCTCCGCAACTTCATGAGACCCGGTTTCAAAATAAAGTATAAAAAATAGGGCCGGGGGTGTAGCGCGGAGGTAGAACGCCCCTGGGTTCAATCCCCAATACCGCAAAAAAAAAAAAAAAGTTTTATATTGGTTACCAAGGTTTTAAAATCAAGAGAATTAAAGAGAAGTGAAAGCACATTCCCCACAAACACTTGGGCATGAATATTCAGAGCAGTTTCCTTTATAATTGCCAAGACCTAGAGACAACCCAAATGCCTATTAACTAGGATATTAATGGATAAACAAATTGTGGTATATGCATTCAACAGAGCAGTATTAAGCAATACAAATAAATGAGTTATATACACAATATGACTGAGCCTCAAGGTCAGTATGCTGAGCAAAAGAGCCAAGAAAGCCGGGCACGGTGGCTCACACTTGTAATCCCAGTACTTTGGGAGGCGGAGACCAGAGGATCCGGGTTCGCGGCCAGCCTCAGCTCGCTCTCTCTCTCTCTCTCTCTCTCTCTCCCTGTCTCTCTCTCTCTCTCTCTACCTAGAGAGGCCCTTCGCAACTTCGTGAGACCCGGTTTCAAAATAAAGTATAAAAAATAGGGCGGAGGTAGAATGCCCCTGGGATCAATCCCCAGTACCGCAAAAAAAAAGAAAATAAAAGAATATAGTATATGATTTAATTCATATAATATTCTAGAAAATGTAGACTGTCTATAGTGACAGAAAACAGATCAGTGGCTTAGGGATGGACTAGAGGGATGGCTACATGGCACAGGGGCATAAACAACTCGGGGCAATGGAAATATGCTGTATCTTAATTCTGATAATACTTTTATGGAAGTATACATGCATCAAAACTCATCAAATTAAATTTAAATATAGCCGGGCATGGTGGCGCATGCTTGTAATCCCAGTACTTGGGAGGCAGAGATCGGAGGATCCGGGTTTGTAGCCAGCCTCAGCTACTTAGTGAGGCCCTCCACAACTTCGTGAGACCTGGTTTCAAAATAAAGGATAAAAAATAGGGCCGGGGGTGTATCTCGGAGGTAGAACGCCCCTGGGTTCAATCCCCGGTACCGCAAAAAAAAAGAAAAAAAATTTTAAAAACTAAATTAAAATATATATGTTTTATTCTATGTAACATACACCTTAATAAAGTAGAAAAATAAGAATTGAGAATATTTATAGACAAATTGAGGTATCTAGATTTTCCTGAAAATCAAAACATCTGGCATCCTTTGCTGTGCATTTTTATATGCCCAAATCTCAGGGAACAGGTAGTAGCTGCCCCTTAAAGGGATACACCCTAGCCAGCTGTGGTGGCACACACCTGCAATCCAAGTTCTTGGGAGGCTGAGATAGGAGGAGTGGAGGTCGGAGGCCAACCTTGGCGACTTGACCCTCAGCAACTTAATAGCACCTTGTTTCGAAATAAAAACTAAAAACGGCTGAGGATGTAGCTCAGAGGTAGAATACCTACAAATTCAATCCTCAGTACCCCAAAAAGAAAAAAAAAAGAAGGGACACGCCCTTCCCAGTTTGCCACAGGCCTCTGTACTACAACTCTTCTATCCAGCACTCATTGCATGTTCATTGTCATTCATTTAAAACTTATTTACTGAGAACCTAACACTTGACAGGTTTCGTCCTAGGTACAGGAAATCCAGCAGTGACCAAACAGGCAGCACTGCCTCACCATCAGAAGATCATGTGAAGTGTTCATTTTAGTAGGGTTGAAGAAAGACAGACATGACACAAGTTATTAATTAATAGTTTAATTAGTAAACAATAGAACATATTAGATGGCGATGAGTACCAAGGGCAAAACATGAGGAGGTAGTAGTAGAGTTCTAGCACTGAAATGTCAGCTTTGGAGCCAGGGAAGTCCTCACTGAGAAGTGGGTCCTAGGAAGAAACCAGAAGGGTGTGGTGAGCAATGCATGTGTCCCAGGCAAGGGCGTCTGGCCAGAGACAGGGCCATGGGAAGTTTCCCAGCTCCAAGGGAGGTTGCCCGGCAACTTCATCCACAGCAAGGAGGCTAATCTGGTCTGGGGCAGAGCAAGAAGAAATGAGATCACAGAGGTGATAGTGGAGAAGGGGTGGGGTCTTGTAGCCTATTGGAAGTTTTTCATTTACTCGATGAGATGGGAAGCCTTTGAGGGTTTTGTTAATTATAATCATCTCAGAGTTATTGATTATCTTATACCAAGAACACACACACACACACACACACACACACACACACACACACGGGATTTAACCCAGGGGTGCTCTACCATTGAGCTACACCCCCACCTCCAGCCCTTTCTATTTTTTTAATTTGAAACAGAATCTCACGAAGTTGCTGAGACTGGCCTCAAACCTGCGATTCTCCTGTCTCAGCCTCGCAAGTACTAGGATTATAGACATGTGCCACTGTGCCCAGCTGAAAAGCATTTTTACAATCATGTAATAACCCTGGCCCCTGTAGACATTCGAGTTTGTAATTCCTATCACAGTTTACCTGAATGTCATGATAGAAAACACAATATTTGGCTGTTTTTACTCTGATGAGTAAAGTCAGTCACATTAGCTAACTTTCAGAAATATGCTACCTTTGGTGGCCTCCTTTCTCTAGCCTGTGGAGATTGGACCACAGCACTCCTCTCTCTCACCCCTCACAGCACCCGCTTCCCTCCCTATTCCAGGAAACCTGAGCCCTGTCATCACTTGAGGTCTCCCCCACCACCCTAGAGACTGCATCTAGGAACACACTCTAAGTCTCTACCTGGGGCTGCTTGATCTTAGGACCTGTGCCATTGATTACAAGATATATAATCCCATAAAAAAGAACTTTCGACACTCTGAAATTTACTCAGCAGCCACACCTCCCAAGTAAACTGTGCAAGTGGATCCCGTACAGGAAATGAGCTTTGAGATTAGAGGAAGTTGTTTCCCTTCTAAACCCAAAACAAACTTTCCTGAAACTATTTTGTCACATGGGGAAAAGTTTATACTTATTCAAGAGATTAGGATTATGTTTGATTTGGTAAAGGAAACAAATTTGGCCAAAAGTAATCTGGCAAAATCCAATTTGAACAAAAGCAAATTATACTGAGGTCAATCAATATACTTTTGTGTCTAAATTAATATTCCTATTCAAAATAATAACTAGAATTTATATAAATAGTGATGGAACCAGCTGACACAGAGATCCACATACCTATCTTGGTTGTAGCTCTTCTAGAGCTGATGTTATTCCAAAATATTTGGAACCAGACAGGCAGGTGGCACATACCTGAAATCCCAGTACTTGGGAGGCTGATAGAGGAGGATCGCAGATTAGAGACCAGTCTCAGCAATTTAGCGAGACTCTCAGGACCTAGCGAGACCCTGTTTCAAAAAAATAAAAATTAAAAAGGGCTGGGGTGTAGTTTGGAGGTGAAATGTCCAATATATACACTGGACTGGATGCTAGAGGTGCCTACAACACAAACACCAATGGACACAGACTAAAAACAAACCAATGGAGCCAAGAAAAAACAAGAAAGGGTCCAAGCAGCAGCAGACATTCTCAGATGAAGGAAACCAGGAGAATTGGTCACTAGTAGATTTACCCTTAAAAAATGGCTAAAAGAGCCGGGTGTGGTGGTGCACGCTTGTAATCCCAGTACTTTGGGAGGCAGAGACCGGAGGATCCGGGTTCGCGGCCAGCCTCAGCTCGCTCTCTCTCTCTCTCTCTCTCTCTCTCTCTGTCTCTCTCTTTCTCTCTCCTTAGTGAGGCCCTCCACAACTTCGTGAGACCCGTTTCAAAATAAAGTATAAAAAATAGGGCCGGGGGTGTAGTGCGGAGGTAGAATGCCCCTGCGTTCAATCCCTGGTACCACACACAAAAAAAAAATTGGCTAAAAGAGCCGGGCATGGTGGCGTACGCTTGTAATTCCAGTATTTGAGAGGCTGAGACAGGAGGATCGCAGCTTTGTGGGCAGCCTCAGCAACTTGTGAGGCCCTCCACAACCCAGTGAGACCCTGTTTCAAAATAAAGAATAAAATAGGACTGGAGGTATAGCTTGGAGGTAGAATACCCCTGGGTTCAATCCCCAGTACCACACACACACACACACACACACACAAAAAAAAAAAATGGCTAAAAGGTTTTTGAAACATAAAGGAAATGATCAAAGAAGAAATCTTGAAACTTCACAAAGGAAAAAAGATTAAGAGAAAGAATAAAAATATGGGTCCGTACAAGAGACTTCTCTTCAGTTCCTGAATTATGTCTAATGGTGGAAGCAGAAATTATAGCATTGTCTGACATGGTTCTCAATACATGTAGAAGAAATACTTAAGGCAATTATATTATATATAGGAGAGAGTAAAGACTTAAAAAGGGTAAGTTTTCTGTACTTCATTTGAACTAATAACACATGTTGACACCAATAGATTGTGTAGATATAATACCCACCATTAAGAAATCTACGTAAAGAAATACTCTCAAAAATACCAGATAAATCAAAATGGAATTCAAAAAGATGTTCATGCAACATACAGGAAGATAGGGGAAAATAAAAAAGAGAAATGAAAAAACACAGAGATAAATAATATGCACAAATATAAAAACTAATATGGCCAGCTTAAGCCCTAACACATCAATCTTTTTTCTAAATGATTATGGATGGGCTGGGCATTATCCCATATTCTTCAGAATCCTATTATTTTGTGTTCTAAACCTTCATTTGCTAAAATGAAGGCTTGCATTCTCAGACACACCCAGAATGGTTAAAGTCACATTTCCCTCCATGATTTTCCATTCTTTTGACTCATAACATGCTTGAAAATGTTCTTCAAAGCCACAGACATTACAGCAATAATTAGTTGGTATGCCGTCCAATTACCTAAAACGATGATGTAATATTCAGCACTTCCTCTAAACCAAAGCTTTCAAATATTTCAGAATTAAATTAAGCCCCTTTCTCCTCTACCTCTGCCTCTTATTCCAGTATGAGAACAATGTTAGAATATTACAAGGAAGAGGTTCTCTGGCTATCTCTGTGATACCAACATACATTGTGGTTGGAAATGCAATGTAATCATCTAAGTCCCTCTGTGGTATAAAACCATATCTCTTCTTTCCCGTCATCTCTGAGGTTTGTGAGCTAATTCTTGGAGCTCTGACTTCCTTTTGCAAAGATAGATTATATCTATCTGGAGTATTAAACAAATGTAGTAAATGTGAATGGGTCCAGCATATGTTGAGGCAAACAGTAGGTGCTTAATACATTTGGCCTTTTGTCTCCATGGGTTCTGTATCTACAGATTCAACCAACCTCAGATTGAAAATATTTTCAAAAATTATGATTATACTGAACACATACAGACTTTTTCTTCTCGTCAATATGGTATAGCAACTATTTGCCTAGCATTCCGTTATATTTGATATTATAAGTAATCTAGAGATGATTTAAAGTCTATGGGAGGATGTGTAGGTTATTTGCATTTTATATAAGGGGTTTATATTTCCATGTGTGGGGGGGGGTTCCTAGAACCAGTCTCCCATGTATACCAAGGAACAACTATATTAATTTCCTTCTATCTCAGTAAGGCAGACAAATCTAGAAGTCATTAGAATGGAAATTCCCTGTACTATTTTCATTTTTCCTATGTGTGTGTGTGTATACCTGATTATCACTTTTTTTTTTTTTTTTGCAGTACCGGGGATTGAACCCAGGGGCGTTCTACCTCCGCGCTACACCCCCGGCCCTATTTTTTATACTTTATTTTGAAACCGGGTCTCACGAAGTTGCGGAGGGCCTCACTAAGTAGAGAGAGAGAGAGAGAGAGAGAGAGAGAGAGACAGGGAGAGAGAGAGAGAGAGAGAGAGAGAGAGAGCTGAGGCTGGCCGCGAACCCGGATCCTCCGGTCTCTGCCTCCCAAAGTACTGGGATTATAAGCGTGTGCCACCACGCCCGGCTCTGATTATCACTTTGACATATAGATCACTTAGAGAAGTAGTACAGTTAAGCATGCTGATGGATCACTTAGAGAATAAAATAGTACAGGCTTTAAGCAAGCTGATGTTCTAGTTCATCTGTAGAGTGACCATTTAGTCTATTACTCAACCTGGAACACCTTTAAGAGTGAAAGACGACACTATTAACATATTACTCCAGGATATCAGGAGAAACCAGTATGCATAGTCACAAGTCAGAAATTCAACTGTGACCCACAAGCCAAACACAAAGTCTCAAACCATCCAAAATGAAGGCCCCCAAATTCACATAAGGTCATGCCTTGAGTTTATAGAGACAATGCCCATAACTTTCAGCAGAGCCCATTTACTCTTATTTTATACCCAGTTTATCAAGATTTCTAGTTTCTAATTCACAAGGACATTCTAATTCACAGAGACACGGACTACAGCATGATGCTATACCCATGGATTGAAGGCAGCGTATAGCCCAAAGTACAGCAGTTTAGGAATGGTAGCAGACAGCTATGTGGCTCAATAGCAGGAAGTTTCTGTACTATAGAACAGTGCCAGAAATCATGTTCACAATGTTGGCCCTGAGTCATTAAGGAAAGTTTGATTCATATTTAGATTATATTGTTTAACTGAATTTCTATTAAAATATTTTTTAATTTTTGTTTTGTTTTTCAAAGAATAAATGTTTAACTATTTGAAACTCAGGCAATTAGAAAATGTAATGGAGGTCTTAGTTTAAACCCAAGCTGGAGCAGGGTGTGGTGGCACACGCTTGTAATCCCAGAACTTGGGAGGCAGAGACCGGAGGATCCTGGTTCGCAGCCAGCCTCAGCTACTTAGTGAGGCCCTCCGCAACTTAGTGAGACCCGGTTTCAAAATAAAGTATAAAAAATAGGGCTGGGGGTGTAGCTCGGAGGTAAAATGCCCCTGGGTTCAATCCCCAGTAACACATACACAAAAAAAATAATAATAATGCCGGGCGTGGTGGCGCACGCTTGTAATCCTAGTACTTTAGGAGGCAGAGACCAGAGGATCCGGGTTCGTGGCCAGCCTCAGCACTCTCTCTCTCTCTCTCTCTCTCTCTCTCTCTCTCCCTGTCTCTCTCTCTCTCTCTACATAGTGAGGCCCTCCACAACTATGTGAGACCCGGTTTCAAAATAAAGTATAAAAAAATAG
>PVJS01060511.1:0-11228 GCA_004027185.1 Glis glis | reverse complement strand
CACACACACACACACCCCTGTCCTCCTAGAAAGAGAAAGCTCTTTTCCACATTGAGTGTATGAGCACGTGCACACACACATACACACATACCTGTTCTCCTAGAAAGAGAAAGCTCTTCTCCACATTGAGTGTATGGGCACACATATGTGCGCGCGCACACACACACACACACACACACACACACACATATGCACATGTATACACACTACGACTGCCAGGTTTTTGTTTGCATGCTGTGGTGTTCCTATTAAAGAAAATCAGATGTTTGCTCTCACAGAGATGACATTCCGATAATGAGAAACAGACAGTTAAAGCAATCAGTAGTGAAGATGGTCCAAAAACTGGGTCTTGGAGGCCTGCCTATGCCTAGATTTGTGCGATGTTACCTGTATGTCATGGGTCACCAGTAAAACAGACTGCATGGTTCGTGCCCCCTCCAGCTTCAGTCCTCGCCTCTCTGAAGGCCTCTGGGGAGGTGCGTTTCTTCCTTCGGGGCCTGTGATGGCTTTCTGTGGACCAGGTAACAGGCTATGCACACAGGGACCCTTGGTCCATGGAGGCCTGCTTGAGACCCTTTGTGTGGCCAGTGTGACCTCTGGTGTTTAAAGAAAGGCTGGGCCGCTGGCTGCTCATCTTCAGGGATCTGGTCCCGCCCCACGGTCAGGTGCGGAACTCTGTCCAGTTGGAGTTTTTTGATGCTGATGGTGCTAGTCATGGGGCTCTTCATAGTGATATGTTGGATGGCTTTTTGCAAAGTCCTTCCTTGGGTGTGATCTCACTTGACCTTCATAAGCATACGCATCCCCGTTTTCCCTCTTTGCCTTGACCAGCCGAGGATGGGAGGGTAATGAAGGACGAGGTACAGTGGAATCCTGCTCCATCGGAAAGATCATTACAAATGACTTTTATCTTCTCAGGGGGCTGAGTGAATGAAATGTCTTTACATGTGACAAAATGGGAGTGATTTTCCTGAATGTTCTATTATTTTTTCATCCAAAGAGCCTGGATAACAAGCAGGTGAAGCTAGCACGGACCTCAGGGCGGGGTGGAAAGTGTGTGTGTTCCCATCGGGTAGCCAGACATGGTGGGCAGCATCTCCCTGCCAAAGAGGAACATGCAGACATGGCCTCCTTCACCCTGGAGTAATTCTGACAAATGAGACCAACACACTCAATTAGCTTGAGAACAGCGCCTTCCACACCTGCTTGCCCAGCATGACAGATAAATGGGACTGCAAGGGATGGATTTAGGCCAGGATGTCTGGGTTCCAGAGCCTGAAGGGCCAGCTATGTTTTTTTAAGGGACGTTTATGGACACGTGTTCCCTCCCAGCCTGTACTGGCAGGTCCCCTAGGCCTTGTGTCCCCTTGGGTCTTTCCTGAGCTGGATTCAGAGCATAACCTGGCCCAGCTTGTCATTGTTTTTCTGTAGTTACATCAGGGGCTCTCATTACCTGTTGGTCTTAGTGGCTCTAACTCCCTGCTTTGAGTTGCTTTGGAAATCAACTACTTCTCCACAATGGTGGTGGTGACAGGAATGTCCAAGCAGATGGGGATGGCCCAGGACTTGCCCCATGTTGAGGGGGGGTGCTAGAGAAGCCATGGGTTTCCAGCATAAGGGAGAGAGGACTCATTTGAAGATGTTGAGTATGAGTCACCTGGAGGGGCCCCTCACTGCAGGGCTGGGCTCATGTCATAAGGCATGTCAAGGAATCTTTCTGGCCCTTTGTGACGGAAAGTTTGGAGAGTCACCTTACATTAGATGTTACATGTGGTTAAGACCAACAGATTTCGGATTACTGAGGGTGGATGTAGTTTGTGAACACTGGATTTCTATAGGAAAGATATCAGGGCTTGGGATAATTAAGGAAATAGTATACTCAGTGTGTTAGTGTTTTTAGGCCAGATTCACTCCCAGGAAATCATTTTCTTATACTATTTCCTTTGAACTATATTTCAATTACCATTCTCACTGTTGTGACCTAAAATACCTGGTGACCACAATATAGAGGAATAAAGACTTATTTGGGGGCTTACAGTTCTGGAAGATTCAGAGATTTCAGTCCATGTTAGGCTGGGTCCCATCTGTGGAGATCTGGGTATGGTAGTGGGAAGCAGAGAAAGAAAGAAGGAGGCCTGTGGATATATAAATATGCAAATATATATGCATATATATGTGCATATCTTACCACCAAATCCATTAATCCCTCAATGGATTTATCCACTGATTAGAACTCTTATGATTCAATAGTTTAACCTCTGAACATCTTTGCTTTGCCAATATATGGGCTTTGCTAGGTGACATTCTGTATCTAAACTGTAACAGACTGGCCTTGTCCTTGGGCTTGCTGTGGCTTGTCGAACACTTCTCTCAGGTTCCGGGGGCCATGGTCCTCTCCAAGAGGAACTTGGTTCCTCCGTGAACATCACAGGAAAAGTCTAGTAGAAGAAGGTAAGGGGATTGGTACAAGGGCAAAGCCCTGGTCCTTCAGGCAGCCCCTTCTCTGTGCCCTGTGTGTTCTATGCCTTGTGTCCCTGACCTCCTGCAGGATGCCAGACATCTCCAGTTGGCATTATCAGCAAGGCTGGTCTGGGTTCTCCCCAGCGGATGTGCAGCTGTTAGCATCTCCTGCATTGCTTGTGCCTGGGATTGATTGTTACAATTGTAAAGTCAACACACACAGCCATGTTTTCATATATTCATTAGGCCAAACTCCTTCTGGAACCATGGAGTTGCTATTAGTCTTTTCCTAGGGACAAATCCAAGTGGAATTCAAAAAAAGCCTTGGCATGAGGTGTCCACTTGCAGCCCACTGGGAGGTGAGTAGCGGAAGGATCTGGGTTATTTCTGAATCTTTCTCCCTGCCTGTACCCTGCACCTGCCGCACCCAGGCCTTCATTACAGCATCTTCCTTGGGAAAGTTCTAGATGTGTTTCTGAATACTTAGAGGAACCATTCCAATGTTGCATTTTTTTCCTTACATAAAAAAAAAAAACTCAGGCAACATTAATGCGAAACATGCTTTTATGTATCATTAACGGTGTAAATTTTATAATCATATCTAATGTTTCAGAGCACTGCTGCCTCTCTCTCGTTTTGCATCTTAAAGGAAGCGGTGATGGCTAGCCCAGTGTCTTAATACAAAAGTGGTGTAGACAGCTAGGCCATGCTGGAGAGCGGATGATGCAGGAGATAAGCTAGATTTCCCAACTGGAAGAGAAAATTAGGAATTTCATGTCATCTTTGGTCTTATTTGTATCTGTTTCCTTGTTGCTCTTCTGTTTCCTAAACAGTCTTTATATGTTCCTATTTAAACAACACATGGAAATCCAAACCTCCTTGGACCTGATGCCCATCACGGGTCCCTTTATTTTACAGTGACATTTCCCCCAGTGGTATCTCTGCCCCTGATTTCCATCTTCTTGTCCTTCTTCAGCCTACTCCAGGAAGCCATCCTGGGTAGCGCTCTGTGTGGCTTTTTTTTTACATGTTTTTATTGGTGCCTTGTAGTCTCACATCACAATGGGTATCAGTTTGGTGTTAACATACATGCACACAGCTCTTAGTGTTCCTTCCCCCCCTCTCCCCCCCACATGTAGCACTGAGAATGATGTTGGTATAATCTCATATGTACACATTGTTTATGATAGTAATTCCATAGATTCACTTCTTTCTTGCCCTTCCCCTTCCCCTGTACCACTTCCCTTGCACTGAGGGTTCTCTGTTATCATTGGAGTCCCTTTTGTGTCCCCACTACTCCCTAGGTTGTGCATATTAATGAAAACATATGCCCCTTCTTTTCTGTGTGCCTTTAATTGTCACACCCAGAGCTGGCCTCTTCCACCTATGAGAAGGGGGCCTTGCCTCCGTTCTCCTAGGAATAGTCTAAAAAATTCTGCAATTAGAATAACTTTTGTTATTAGAAGTATATTTTTGCACATTGCAAATCGACGTATTTATAGTAAGAGAAAATAAATAAAAAACCCAACATGTGTGCTTGTGTTTTTATTTATGTGTACCCTATGGGATATACGTATATGTTTGTTCACATATACTATGTATATTTTTGAGTTATTGTGGACATACATGGAGGTACACATCTATGTTATGCATGTTTGAGAATTAGTGTGTACTGACCTGTAGATGCAAACCCATACACCATGTATGTTTGTGAATTTCTGTGCATGCACATGGAGATGCACACAGAGATAAAAGTGCTTGCGTGTGTCTGCATATTGATTATTGACAAAGCCATGGAAATGATGTCTTCATAGTCAAGGAATTGATGCTGTCCAGTGGTCAGTTTCCATGTTTCGAATGTGAACGTAACATGCTTGGAAGTTCACACAAGCTTCTAGCAAACACCAGGTGCCCCTTGGTGGCTCTCCCGCTGACCAGCCGCCTGTGTCCCTTGCAGACTGCAGAGAAATCCTGCTCCCCATGATGACGGACCAGCTTAAGTACCATCTGGAGAGGCAGGAGGACCTAGAGGCCTGCTGCCAGCTGCTCAGCCATATCCTGGAGGTGCTATACAGGAAAGACGTGGTGAGTCCAGGCCGCTGGCCCCGCCTTGTGCTGTGAAATTATTCTTGATTTACTTAAACGTCAGGGTTGCCATATTCAGGCTTATCCTCTCCCTTTGTCTCTGTAGAGTTGTACCCTATATGTAGATCATAAGTTTTACATTACAGCCAGGTGTGGTGGCACATGCTTGTAATCCCAGTACTTGGGAGGCTGAGACCGGAAGATCTGGGTTCACGGCCAGCCTCAGCTACTTAGTGAGGCCTCCGCAACTTAGTGAGACCCTGTTTCAAAATAAAGAATAAAAAATAGGGCTGGGGGTGTAGCCTGTAGGTAGAATGCTCCTGGGTTCAATCCCCAGTACCTCAAAAAAAGAATAATAATAACAATTTTTACATTACAATGTTTATCCTTCTGCATTGAAATTATTATTATTTTTATTTCCCTTGTCTTCTCAGTGAAATGCCTCCCAGGGCCTAGATTTCAGTCCTTAAGGTCAGATAAAATGCTTTGATGCTAAATGTTGACTAATTACCTGCATTTTTTCTTGCAATTCTTATTTTTATTAAAGTAATACATGCCCCAAGTTTTTTCTACAACAAGCCAGTGGTGCTGCTGAGAGTTTTAAGAAGAGCAGCTCTCTGCTGCTGGGCCACAGGTAGACACCTCCATGATTTCTTAGCTGTGGATTTCCTTTTGCATTTCGAAACCATGTGCTGATTTCCGTGACTTTTTCCTCTAAATCCGAAGTTGCGGAAAAGTCTCACCCTGTGCTTCGCATCCTCAGCGTACCACACGTTTGTTTGCACATGTATGGCATCATTGGCTCTTCAAGTGTGTCTGCAAAGGTGGGACTGACACACACACACACACACACACACACACACACACACACACACACGCTTGGTTGCCCCTCCCCTACAGCACTGGTCATTTTCTCTAAGCCCGATTAGTGCTCTGGATGAAAAAGATTAGATTAAATCAATCCACAGTGACAGTGGTGACTTCGCCTTTAGAAAGGTTTTGGCAGCTTCCCCCAAGGCCTGCCCCAGTGGTCGTGCTCCAGGCACTTTGCTTATTGAAGAAAAGGTTGGGGAAAGAGGCTGTAGGGCAAACCTCAGAGAAGAGGTAGTGACCCTGCAGGGAAGGGCCAGGGTACACATTTAATCAGGCCACAGTTCATGGAGTGGGATCAATAATCCTATTGCACATGGAATAAAAGAGTAAATTCTTACGGATAGAAGATTCCATGGCAGTGTGAATTTTAGGTAATTTACTAAGCTGATACTTAGACATTCTGTGTGACTGTTAAGTTACTGGGATTTGACTTGCAGAGCATCCGGGGTTGTCATCTGACTGTGTCCTGCTTACAGATGGCCCTGTGTCTTTGGAAAACTAATTGGAGGTCTAATGAGGGATCATAAACATTATATTGTTTAAATGGATTTTCTTTTACTGTTAAGGTTTGCTTACATTAAATTACTATGATTACATAACAAATTATCATTAATAGACTATAATTAATAATGCTCTGAGCGTTCATTGTGAAGGCTTTTGCCTTTGACAGAGACCATTTTTCATCTGGTTACGGGTTATAATGGATTTCCTCTTTACAGGGCCAATGGATCCAGTGACATCCTCGGGGGCTTGCATGTCACAGGCTGTCTTTGGTGTTGGTTTCTCACTCATGTGTCTTCCCCAGGGGCCGACGCAGAGGCACGTCCAGGTGATCATGGAGAAACTTCTCCGCACAGTGAACCGAACCGTCATCTCCATGGGGCGGGACTCCGAGCTGATAGTAAGTGCTCAGTGACCTCTGCTAGGATGCTTACCTGTGGCTCCGATGTCTTCCCAGGAACATCATTTACTCCCCAGCCCCAAATTCCATGTGCTCCTTTTCCAACTGCCACTGGGAGAGGAGCTTATTTTCTTAAAATAGAGTGAGCAGTGGGGACACAGCCTGGTGCATAAAATGTTCTCATTTCCCACGATTCTAGAAGCAGGTGTCAAGGTTTGAGAGGGAGCACACCAGCATTCTAGCAAAAGACATGTGTTTTCTTCTGCGGCCTCGTCCTTCTGGATTTTTTTTATACTTTTTTTATCTTTCTTTATATTTACATGTAAGGTGCCATTCGTACATTTACATGAAAGGTGCCATTCGTAAAATTTTATGAAGGACCTTAACAGGTCACTGAGGTACTCCAACTTGGCTCTTTTATTGTTTGCTCTATGTTGTGGGTGTTTCTCTTACACGAAGTAGTTAACACGTATGGGAAACTATGTTTTTAAGAACATTTTAACAAAAATTTAGACAATCTTTCTGAGTTCATGGTGCCTATTTTCCTGAGTCATCTCACCCCCCCCTTACCTTTCTTCTTCATTTCTAGTGCACTAACCTGATGGGCTGTCCTTTCAAAAAAAAAAAAAGAGTTTCCCTAATGAAAGAATAAAGAGCCTGTTTATCGTTTTCACTGGCAATTAGACAGGCCCTCTGGTCCTTCTGGGTGCGTGACCTTGGGCCTTCTGCATATCTAGGGCTTACACTAGTAAGGTGACACACGTGTCTCCTTCAGACAACACAATAGAACGTGGCACCTGGCTCGTTGGGGTGCCTATGACTGGCGTCATGGAAGAGGATGCCATGGATATACCTTATAGACAGAGCATAAGGCCAGCAAAGCCAGCAGACGTGGCCGGCGTCTGTTTCTGTCCTGTGAAATGGTCCATAGTTTATGTCTCAGAGTCTGAGTACTTGCTCTGTTCAGATTTTCCTTTGTAATGTATTTCTCACCGAAGGTTAGACTCTCCCGGGTATGGATTAGGAAATAAAATGTTTCCACATAAATCGGCTGTATGTGCAACAGACTCTTTCATGATGATGCACATGTAACTTTGCCTCTTTCTATTCTTTGTTAAGACTGTTTCTTTCCAGAATCTAGGACACCTTTGTATGCTTCATCTGGTAGAGACTGAGCCCCATGGAATGGGACTGGGGGACCCTGGGCCACCCCTGTGGTTGGTGTTCCTGTTCCCTCGTGGTCGCCCGTCAGGGGCACAGTGCATGTGCTCAGCTGGGAGCTAGGGCAGGAGTAGGAGGGGGAATGAACGGCCTGTGACCTGTCGCTGAACCTACAGTGTGTTATTCTGCCATGGTCCTTCTTGCAAGGGGCCGGATGGCAGAGACTGGAGGTGACCTGATGGCACCTACGCGGTCACAGTGAGTGAGGAATGGCCATTCTGGAAGTGGTCTGCATGGTGGGCAGATGAGGGAGATGGCAGATGTGGATATAGAAGAATGAGGAGACAGCCTTGCCTCTTGCTATGGGACAGGGTCTTGCCTCTGGTTAAGGGGACAGGGCCCTGCCTCTGGATGATGGGACACAGCCCTCTCTCTGGCCAGTATCCAGGGCCTCCCACATGTTAGTTGAGTGCTGTATTGCTGGCCTGTGTCCCCAGCCCTCTGGCCAGGGACTTTCTTCTAGGTGTGTGCTCACTTCATTCATCACTGAAGTGACCAGCAGTTGCACTGGGGGGAGGAGAACAAAGAGGGAGCCCATGAGAATTTGGATAGGTGCTTGGGAATGTGGCGAGGTTGTAATGTATGCTCACCGCTTGAACAAAGGGTAGGATGGAAAGTGCAGAGCGTGGTGTTTCCTTTCAGACTACATGGTCCAGGATATCTGTGGGAAATTTCTCCTATCCCAGTCATAATGATAAGAATCACAGTAATATCACCTCATCATCGAACACTTTCCTGTGTGCTGTGTAACTGATTGGGAGAATCTCACTTGATTGCCACCTTCATCCTGCATCTGCAGCTGTAGGGAATGTCCCGTGTGCGACCCTTCGGCCACTCCAGCAGGACTCCTGCGGAGCCCGGGTCTGGGACCAGAGTTGGCTCCCAGTCTCTGCTGTGAAGCTGAGAATCATGATGCCATCGGCTGTGGCCCTTTTCAGCATATGTCAAGAAGGACTGTGGATTGTTCCCTGAACTCGACCCTAGCTAGGAGGTAGCACCGGGGAAAGCTCTCCTCTCTATTTTCTACCTTGAGTAACTTGCATGGGGACCAAACTCCGGGTTTCTGGAGGTTGAAGTGCCCAGCAGAGCACGGGGTGCCATTTCACGAAGGGCTTGGTATGCCCCCGCTTGGAGGTACCATGTGTTCTATGGAGTTCCTTGGGACAGATCCTTGTGTGTCCTGAGAAGTGGATGTGACAGCGCAGACCCATCCTCCACCCATCTGGAGCTGTGTTCCTACTGAGCATTTGACAGAGTCCAGTGACACCGTCAAGGACAAAGGAGGCTTAAGACACTCCACACCCCAGTCCACCCCACAGCCCTGGCCTCGGAACAGAAGTCTCCAGAAGGGGGAAGAGGACTGAGGTCTCAAGCTCAACAATTCCAACATTTCCAGGATCTATAAAAAGAATTTTAAGAATTCCTTTGAATTTATTTTGTAAAACTATGCTGTCATGGAAGAAACCCTAAAAGAAATATTCTGAATAAGCTATAATTATTTAATGAGCGATGGCTGCGTCAAGATATTTCAAGAAGGGCATCCGCCATTTTTAACTTGAATCGTAGAGGAGGCTCTCTCTGTCACCTGCTCACCCGAGTCCCCTTTCTGGTGTTGACAGAGAAGTACGATGGAGATGTTTCTCCCTTTCCATTTAGTGTGCTTAACCTTGCCGTCACAATTTGTATCGGTGAAAATGTATGTATCTACTTCTTAATGTCACTGTTGCTGCTTGTGAATTTAGATTAGAGGAAGATGGGGACAAAAACCTCCCTGACGAGGTGGACGGAAACTTAATCAGTGGGTTATCTATGGTAGAAAAGGACCAGGAAAGAGTTGATAGATCTGTCTTGGGTAAGCTGTAATATCTTGGAGATTTTAATCTTCATGCGGACAGTGCTCATTTTTGCATAAAGGTAGTAGAAATGGTATAATTGTGAATCCACTTAAAAACTCCAAGTCAGCCAGGCGTGGTGGCGCACGCTTGTAATCCTAGTACTTTGGGAGGCGGAGACCGGAGGATCCGGGTTCACGGCCAGCCTCAGTGCTCTCTCTCTTTCTCTCTGTCTCTCTTTAGTGAGGCCCTCCGCCACTTCGTGAGACACGGTTTCAAAATAAAGTATAAAAAAATAGGGCCAGGGGCGTAGCGCGGAGGTAGAACGCCCCTGGGTTCAATCCCCGGTACCACACACACACAAAAAAAAACAACAAAACTCCAAGTCAATGCTGAAAATGGATTTTAAAAATTGGGGGTGATTAAAGAAGACTTTTGATTGGATATGCTTTTCTTCATGATTGAGGCCATGATGTTGTCCACAGTCGTAATAGGAACGTGGCCCCTGTTTCCATGGGAGTACAGTGTTAGTTGGGAATACTGTTTTGGCCTGGCACTTCCCCTGACTATGTAGGGAATAGAGAACTGGGGACTCTGCATAGAAGTGTGCAAACTCTGACACACAGTATCCGCCTTCTTATCAGTGTGCCTGCTGGATAACTGGATAAACTGGGACCCCCAGTCTAAGGCTTCTTTTATCTGGGTTTGTGGTATTTTATAAAAACCCCGCTCTGCAGCCTGCTGGATATCATCAGTTTTAGTGCACGATATTTGAATTAGCTGTTGGTATGCATTTTGTGCATAGGATAAAAATGTCCCATGATCCTAAGTGTTCTACGTGAAACGCACAAAACAAAACCAAAACTCCATTTGGTCACATGACTACGCTGAAAACAGGCCCTGACACTGAAGCTTTGCAATAACCTTCAGAATGAAGAGGTAATTTCGCATCCACTCCACTGTAGTCTGATGCTGTGGCGTGCTTGAAATACTTAGATTCGTATCAAGTGTGATTTCAGGTGCCTGTTGTCCCTTTCTTTGTGAAAGGCCTTCTAGGCTGTGGCGGGCAGCAGTTCTTCCTCTGCAGGTCTTGTTTGGGTCAGAGGCTCCTGTATTGTGTGCAGGTGACTGGTGGTTACCTGGTGCCCCCACACACGTGTGTCTTTCCTGGAATGACCCCTAGGAATGACCCTAGGAAGAGAGCCGAGGAAATCATTAGTGCAGAGGAATTTCTTTCTCTCGGAAGTTAGTTGGTGTTGCTTCTTTGAATGATTATATTTACTCTCTGTTAATGGATCCCTTCAAGTCTCATTGAGTGGAAAGGACTGTTAAAAGAGTTTTCTGCTGGGCATGGTGGTGCACGCCTGTAATCCTAGTGCTTGAGAGGATGAAGCGGGAGGATCGCAAGTTCAATGACAGCCTCAGCAAGTAGTGAGACTCTCATCAACCCAAGACCCCGTTTCAAAATCAAAATTAAAAAATAGGGCCGGGCGTGGTGGCGCACGCTTGTAATCCCAGTACTTAGGAGGCGGAGACCGGAGGATCCGGGTTCGTAGCCAGCCTCAGCTACTTAGTGAGGTCCTCCGCAACTTCGTGAGACACGGTTTCAAAATAAAGTATAAAAAAATAGGGCCGGGGGTGTAGCTTGGAGGTAGAACGCCCCTGGGTTCAATCCCCGGTACTGCAAAAAAAAAAAATAGGGCTGGGGGTGTAGCTCAAAGGTAGAATGCTCCTGGGTTCAGTCCCCAGTACCACAAGAGAGAGAGAGAGAGAGAGAGAGAGAGAGAGAGAGAGAGTACACTTGTAATCCCAGTACTTGGGAGGCTGAGACCAGAGGATCCGGGTTCGCGGCCAGC
>PVJS01060510.1:0-11228 GCA_004027185.1 Glis glis | reverse complement strand
CCCCCATCTACACACCCCCACCACCTGCCCCTCACTGCCCTCCCCCACCCCTCAGTGTGCCCACCCCTCCCATCCCATCCCCCCCTTCCACCCTTCCCCCTCCTCCCCAGGCCCCACCTCCCAACAGGGCGCCACCCCCCTCCAGACCTCCTCCAAGGCCTTCCGTCTAGAACCCAAAGTTCATGCCCTGGGCTATCTCAGAAACTTCGAGGAGGAGGCTCCTCTGTGCCGTTAGAACAGGTCTTTCCAGCTAGAGATGAGTGGCGATTAAGCCCACCAACGCTCACACATTTTAAAAATTGGTTGGCAATGCCGATACACAGACAATTGTGATCAGCGGAAAGAAACCGAAATTTTGAATTGCCTGAAAACCAAGATGAGGCAACTACAACCACATGTATAGCCAGCTGCCCATCACCTCTAGAAGGTTCCAGAGACAGTGAAACTGCCAAGATGCTCTCAACAGGATTATGTCTCACAGAGACCAGTAAGAAAAATCATTTCTCTGAGAGTGAAATGCAGAGTCCGGTAAGAAATGACATTGCTGGGTTTCTGAACGCCACCTTCCCTCCTCCACTCCACCTCCATGACTTGACCCCAGATCCTTGGCCTAGGACCCAAGGAATCCTCGCCCCTGTGCACCACCCAGGAAGGTGGAGACCTTTGCCTACAACTTTGGAAAAGGTTGGAGTCCCCAGAGTGGCGAGAAGCTCAACGTCAGATAGGTATCCGAAAGGTTGTTCTCCTTGGATTTGCAGGTGTTTCAAAATGTATGCCTTATGTTCCTTTCAAATTCTCCTGGTTTCCACAAGAGGAAGGGAGCAGGTGTTTACTGATGGGAAAGGTATGTTGCCATGTTGGTGTGTAAGTGAAATCAGTCCTGTGCATTGACGGGGAGGTATCAATGGGAGCATCAGACAGTTTCTAAAAGCCACAGGTGGAGAGCAGATAGAGGTGGGCGGCTTTGGCCAGACATGACCCCCTAAATCAGCACACAATGGCATTGTCCAAGAGCGATCTGTTAATGATTTGTGTTAAAAGGCAAGGATTGGCTTCAGTTTAACTCACTAGAGATATGAAGAAGTGATTGGCCCTGTTTTCCAGAGACAAATATAAGTTGACTGTCCCAAAATAGCATCATTAGGACCTACCACATAGTATCACTGATTTTTTTCTTCTTTCTTTCTTGGTAAAGAGATTCTAGGTAGAGCTGAGAGACAATGGTCCTGACATAATATGGAAACTATCCCAGGCTCTTTGATTAACCTAAAAAAGACATGTGTGTAGGTGCAAATATATCTCTCATTGACTTTTCAATATACTCACAAATAATGTCAGATGTTAATCAAGGAGAAATACACCAGATGTACAATACAGAAAGACTCTGCCTGAAATTCCCAACATGCCTGGGACCCACCCTATTCCTCCAAGTCTTTCTGAATCTGTCTAGTCAGTCGGCCTTGTGATCACTTGCTAAAATTGGGGCTTTATCACCCAAGGATAAAAATGAGGTCATTTAAAAGGCCTTCTGTGCCAGCCTGCTCAAAATGATCTCTGCCTCTAGCTTTCCATGGGTCCTAAAATTTCTGTCCCAAACCCCTCAGATTCTTAAATCTTTTCGGGATGAGCAGAATATAAAATAAAGTTTAGCACTTTAGACTGTGGTTTCCAAAGATCCCTCAAGAACCCTCATTCTCTCACCTTGCTTAGAACAGAGATGTGGCATGCACCAACTCTTATGCCCATGGCAGACAGTGCTAATTAATTATTCCCCATTAAACATGATGATTTCTTCACAATCCTCCTCAAATCACAACTCTAAAGACCTGCCATTCACTCCTCAGTCAGAATTGAGAGAGATGAATCCTATTTGCCCTCCCTACCTTAGAAAGCAAAAACAAACAGGGCTTATGTGAAGGAATGGGGGGACACACCATAAAAGATACAGGCAAGGGAAAACAGACCGAGGAGAGTGACTTATTTGGGGACCACAAGCACTGAATCTGCAGGGCCAACACCAAATGGACACTTCTCCAAGTGAACCTCAGGCCCTACCTTTATCCCGTGGCTACTGCTTCCAGGGACTCTCCCAGCCTTCCCACAGAGCTAAAATCAGAGATGGTGTTCAGGACTTAAGAAAGCAACCTCTCTTCCCCTCACCCAACCCTACTGCGTTGTCTGTTTTTAGAACACAGGGCTTCTCCTTTAGTATAGTCCCTCATGAAGCAGGGGCCAGAATGTCTCAGCCATCTACAGTGACATTCCTGGGCCCCAGAAAACCATTCCTTAGGAGAATGGGTACCCCGGGCTCACAGCATAGAGACCCTGAGCCCATGGCAACCGCTTTGACTGCTGGCAGTACAAAACGGTCCACCCCATACCACGTGTGACTCACATGGTCTTCAGAAAGTTCAAGCCAAGACGCTGACATCACTGAGCAACAAGATGGTGGTGAGAAGGAGAGAAGGTGAGAAGGAGACGTCAGGACATCAACAGCATCTATCAGGTGCCTGTGCAGTTTCGAGGAGGTCGCTATGGTGGCGAAGTACTTTGATGAAATAGGGAACTGCAAATATACGATGATTTTGAAAAGGATTAGCAGGGTTTGTCCTTAAAACTGATCCATCATGTCATCCCTAGTCATTCAGAATTACAGTTAGGAAGGAGACATTTCTACACACCGTATGAACAAGGTAGTACTTTCACAGTGGGCTGTTGCAGGCAGGAACATTCTTTAACTGGTTTACAAAAATCTATCAGTTCCATGTCATTCCCTGTAAAAGACAGGAGACATGTGATTGCGATCAGGAAACTGCACAAAATTATTTTCTCCAACCCCCATGTTATTGTCCTTTTGAAGTTTCTTTTTTTATAAAAGCCAAATTTTTGTTGTATATATTCGTATTCCATGTTAGATGGAAGCATTTCCTATCCAGTGTGAATAAAAAGAACAGTTGTAGTAAATTATTATAAAGCCAATGATATTTCATGGCAGATTTTTCTACCAAGCTGTGCTTGTTGGTTTTCCCCATGACTGTATTGCTTTTATAAATGTATAAATAGTTACTGAAGTGACGAGACCTGGTTTGCACGGCATTAATAAAAACCTTGCTAAGTAGCGCTGTCCCCTCTGCTGACCTGGACCAGCTCACCAACAGTCTTGTCTGGCACTTGGTACACACTTCAGTGAGACGCAAAGTCTCTCTTTTACCAAGGTCAAGAACAGACCTGGTGGATAAACTAATTAATAGTCTTGGATATCTGGCCATAGGTACCCTCACCGTAAATGTCATTGAAATGGGCAGAGACATTCTTGAATTGGCATATATACACTAAATTGTAAGCAGTATAGCAGATGGGGAAAGGTTCATCGAAGAAATAGAAAAGTAATAATAATGATGAGAAAATAAGCAATCATTTCAGTCCATGCCAATTCAATTAAAAAAATCAATGCTGTGTAAAATGGGTTGAATTTGTTTGCAAACCATATAAAGATATATGCAGCACAAAGCCTGTTAATGCACACCAGGTGGGAATGGAGTGTTCTAGTCAATTACCTTTTCTAGTTATCTAAGCTCTGCTATATTATCATACTTGGATAACCAATTTAAAAGAATTAGAATATGAGTTTTTAAATACACTTAACATTAAACTCTTCTTCTCTTTCTTTTTCTGTGATAATTCAGTTATGGATCTTCAGAGTCGTTGTTATAAAAAATCAGTTATCACTGTACCATGCTGTAGGAGACTGGGCTGAACCTGTACAGTGACAAACCTGGAAGTCGCTTTTTTAAAAAAAATAAATAAGTTCCTAAAATCAACTTTTACTGGTTATTTGTGTATTATAAAATTAAAATGCAGATTGTTACAGCGCTTAACATCCAGATCACAATAAAATAGCTGTCATTTTGTACATTTAAATTATATTTCTCTAATCATTTTATACCCTCCACTAACCTCCTGTCTTGATTTTTGGGGGGTGGAGGGTCAAAACTGCTCAACATCTCCTTTACGTGTGTGTGTGTGTGTGTGTGTGTGTGTGTGTGTGTGTGTGTGTTTTACTGGGGATTGAACCCAGGGGCATTTATGTTGAAACAGGGTCACACTAAGTTGTTGAAGGCCTCACTAACTTGCGAAGACTGGCGTTAAACTTGGCAATCCTCCTGTCCCAGCCTCCCAAGTACTGGGATTACAGGCGTGGGCCACCACACCCAGCTCTCCTTTACGTTTAAGTGCCATTTCACAGTGTACTTATAAGTAGTGGCGGGAGTTAACAAATTTTTTTAAACATGCTTTTATTGTTGCATTGTAGTCTCACATCACAATGAATATCTATTTGATATTAACATACATGCACACAGCTCTTAGCGTTCCCCCCCACCCCGGCCTCCCTCCACCCATATGAAGTACCGAGAATGATGGTGGTATATTTTCACACATTGTTTATGATGGTAATTCCACTGATTCGCTTCTTTCTTGCCCTCCCCCTTCCCTTGTACTACTTCCCTTGCCCCGCTGAGGGTTCTCCATTATCAACCGGAGTCCCTTGTGTGTCCCCACTACTCCCTAGGTTGCACATATTAATGAAAACATATGTCCCTTCTTTTTTGTGATTGGCTGATCTCGCTTAACATAATGTCTACAGATCCTTCCATTTTCTTGCAAATGATGTTATTTTGTTCTTCTTTATTGCTGAGTAGAATTCCATTGTGTGTATTTTCCACAATTTTGTGATCCACTCATCTGTTGATGGACACCTAGGTTGGTTCCATAATGTGGCCACTGTGAATTGTGCTGCTATGAACATGGGTAAATAATCCGATCAAGAAGTGGGCAACTGAAATGAATAGACACTTCACGAAAGAAGAGATACAAATGGCCAATAGATACATGAAAAAATGTTCAACATCATTAGCAATCAGGGAGATGCAAATCAAAACTACTCTAAGATTTCATCTAACCCCAATTAGAATGGCAATCATTAAGAAGTAAAACAACCACAAATGTTGGCGAGGATGTGGGGAAATCGGGACTCTTCTGTTGGTGGGATTGCAAACTAGTTCAACCACTATGGAGATCAGTGTGGAGATTCCTCAGAAAACTGGGAATGGACCCACCATATGATCTGGCTATACCACTACTGGGTATCATACCAAAGGGATTGAAACTAGGAAGGAGTTAACAAAATTTTGTAGTTCACTAGAGAGCTCCCAGCAAATTAAAAGTTGTCCAATTAATTGTGCACATTCAGTACTTCAGCAGTCATCTCCAGTTGAGAGTTTCTTGTAAATATTAAGATGGATATAACTCATAAAAGACATTTTCCCTTGTGTAATAAAGCAGTTTACATTCTCGCAAAAGATTTTAAAAGTGCAAGAAATGTTAGTGGTGAGTGCTAGGGGTGCAGAAAGCATTTCACTTTCTTCTGATGGAAAAGTTGTAAGGCGAGAGACTTGTCAACCACCCATGACCAGCCCCTTCCAAAAATGTACACCCCAAGAGTAACCATGCAAACCCATTCAGACCCTACCTTCAGTTTTTTGGTTTTTGTCTTTTAAATACAACCACTTTGACATTTTCTTCCTTGTGAATGCCACCCCAACTTGGCAGGACTCAGAGCTCATACCTTTTTGTTTAGTTTTGCTCTTAACATTATTTACAGAACACCTATAAATGCTATAAAAGAAAAGTGTGTAATTAATCTGCATTTCCAACCAACCTCTTGTGGAAATCAATGTTTTATGCAAATCCAAAGAGTAGTTCATAGATAAGATAATGGAGAAGAATTCCCATTCATTTGCAATGACAGGAATGGGCTTCTCCTGCCCAGCTGGACCCTGTTCACTTCCTCTTGTTCCAAATGGTGGCAAAGATGGTGGAAACATTCTACCAAGTGAATAAACCCAAACATTATACTCAAACTCAAACATATACCACGTGAAGAAACGCAGCCTTCAGGGGGAGTGATATAGGTCCCAGAATCTCTCCAGGAAGAGACATTTTCTTTCCTACTTCAAGTATGCACGTACTTGCTACAAATAATTCTTTCTAAAGCCAAACCCTAGATTCCCTTCTTCACACTGGGCAGAACTGGGCGTAGTGAGCACTTCTTGGCCATCACCAATGTCTGTGTTCTACCTGCCCCGGTGATGTAATCACTATAAGGACTAAGACCTGTAGAGCTGCAAGAGCACTCTGTTCCACCTCCTACCCTTCTCAGACGCTTTCACTGGCCTGGTCAAAGCTACAGAAACACACTCAATTTCAATGGGTCCCAGTCACTCCCCCGTTACTGCTGTTTCTGTTGATTTACACAGCACTGTGTGTGTGTGTGCGCGCACGCACGTGTGTGTTACTGGGGATTGAACCCAGGGGCATTCTACCTCCAAGTACACCCCCAGACTGATTTTATTTTTGGTTTTGAAACAGGGTCTTGCTAGATTGCCCAGTGTCTCACTATGTTGCTGAAGCTGTCCTCGAACCTGCGATCCCACTGTCTTAACCTCCCAAGTACTAGGATTACAGGCGTGTGCCACCACACCCACCTGATTCACACAGCACTCTAATGTTGTGATCAGCATTTTTATAGGGTCTTTCAAATATCTGCTTTTAGAAGATTCTTAAAAGATAATTATCTTTATTTTATCTTGAACTATTAGTAAAAAAAAGGGGGGGATCTTATTTAGCACTGTGTCCTGGTATAACCAACTTTAAAGTTCTAACTTCCTTAGCAGTTAGAAATCAGGAAAAAAAGAAACTTTCTTAATCTCATAAAATGTATCCATCAGAAACCTTCAGCAAGCCGGGCGTGGTGGCGCATGCTTGTAATCCCAGTACTTTGGGAGGCAGAGACCGGAGGATCCAGGTTCGCGGCCAGCCTCAGCTCGCTCTCTCTCTCTCTCTCTCTCTCTCTCCTTAGTGAGGCCCTCTGCAACTTTGTGAGACCCAGTTTCAAAATAAAGTATAAAAAAAATAGGGCCGGGGGTATAACGCGGAGGTAGAACGTCCCTGGGTTCAATCCCAATCCCCGGTACCACAAAAAAAAAAAAAAAAGAAACCTTCAGCAAATATTCTACTTAATGCTGATAGATTAAAAGTATTTCCTTTAAAATCAAAACAAGAAAAGGATTCCAACCATCACTATGACCACCCACCTTTGATCCTGATGGTTCAATAAAACCAACAGCATTTAAAAATAATTATAGCTGGGCGTGGTGGCGCACGCTTGTAATCCCAGTACTTTGGGAGGCAGAGACTGGAGGATCCGGGAGCGCAGCCAGCCTCAGCTCTCGCTCTCTCTCTCTCTCTCTCTACTTAGTGAGGCCCTCCGCAACTTCGTGAGACCCAGTTTCAAAATAAAGTATAAAAAATAGGGCCGGGGGTGTAGCGCGGAGGTAGAACGCCCCTGGGTTCAACCCCTGGTACCGCAAAAAAAAAAAAAATTATAGCAATCAGGGAGACAAAATGCCATTATTTAGAAACAATGTAATTGACTAAAAATTCTATGAGAATCAACTTTAAAAATATTACGACTAGCCAGGCGTGGTGGTGCACGTTTTGTAATCCCAGTACTTGGGAGGCTGAAACCGGAAGGTCCGGGTTCACGGCCAGACTCAGCTACTTAGTGAGGCCCTCCACAACTTAGTGAGACCCTGTTTTAAAATAAAGAATAAAAAAGTAGGTCTGGGGGTGTAGCTTGGAGGTAGAATGTCCCTGGGTTCAATCCCCAGTATTGCAAAATATATAGATAGATGATAGATAGATAGATATTACGACTAATAAAAGAGATCAGGAGGTTAGCTAATTACATGGTCAACACCAGCAATGACCAATTAGAAAAATGGAAGTTGTACATTCATAACAAAATAAATATATATGAATATATATTACAATTCATAAAATTATAAAAATTTAAGTCCATTCATAACAGGATGAATATACATGAATGTATATTCATATATGTTATAACTTATAAAATTATTAAAAAAATTTTAAGTCAATTATATCAGGACCTACTGCTAGACAGGATCCCCTTTTGTTAGTGGTTCAAGATTAAATAAAGGTAATTATCTTCTTAGGATGTCCTAAAAGAAAATACTGGAAGAGCCTATAAAAATGTTGATTAAAACATTAGAATGCTGTGTGAATACACACACACACACACACACACACACACACACACACACATATTAGAAATTGACCTAACAAAATGCGCAAAACCTATAGGAAACATGCGCACAGTAATTAAGGTATTAAAACCAGGGATATTCTACCTCTGAGCTACATCCCCCAGCCTTATTTTATTTTTATTTTGAAACAGGGTCTTGCTAAGTTGCTGAGGGCTGGCCTCAAGCCTGCAACCCTCCTGTCTCACCTCCCTAGTACTAGTATTACAGGTATGTGACACTGCGCCTGACTTAGGAAAACTTTTATGAAATATCCTTAATAAATGGAAAACTTTACTACATTCCTGAAAGACTTAATATTGAAAATATGTCAATTCTTTCTTGAATAATCTACAAATTCAAACCAATGTCGATTAAAAAAAACTAACAAGATTTTTAAGTAATTTCAAACACTGATTCTAAATCTTAATTTGAAAATAAAGTGGACAAGTATAGCCAGTATATGATAATATAATAGCACAATTTTTGGAAACAGACCTAAAGCATTTCCATGGACTAATTTTTTTAATAAATGGCTATCTAATTTGTAAAAATAAGGTGAACTCCTATTTATAATACATAGAAAAAGTAAATCCCGGGTGGATCTTAAGAAAGAGAATGCAAGAGCCAGGCGTGGTTGCACACACTTGTAATCCCAGTACTTTGGGAGGCGGAGACCGGAGGATCCAGGTTTGCGGCCAGCCTCAGCTCTCTCTCTCTCTCTCTCTCTCTCCCTCTCTCTCGCTCTCTCTACTTAGTGAGGCCTTCCGCAACTTCGTGAGACCCAGTTTCAAAATAAAGTATAAAAAAAATAGGGCCAGGGGTGTAGTGCGGAGATAGAACGCCCCTGGGTTCAATCCCCGGTACCGCCAAAAAAAAAAAAAAAAGAAAGAGAATGCAAGAGAAATTTTCCGGCTTCTAATTAACAGTCACTGTGCCCATTATTAATACTGTTCTTATAATCTTGCCAACCAGGCAGATTTCATCCCCCAGGAAAGAGCAAGAAAAGGGCAGAGATAGAAGTGGACAGACAGCAATGAGTTGCCTTCCTTATGGTTGCTGCAGGAATACAGAGAAAAAGAGAGAAAGGCTCCTTCCACTGCCTGCCACCTGATACTGCAGTGGAGCATAGATTCGTGGAACCTCCCCACTGACAATTCCATGCGCACAGCACCGATCATGTTAATCAGTGTTAGTTGAGTGAATAAACATATAAAAAATCTCAATGTTTCCAAATGTTCAAGCAAACCAACGGAACCCACATCTGGGACAATGTTTTCTTTCGAGAACCAAAGGTGATAAACACGTTCTCATTTCCCCATTGATTTTGAGCAAATATTCAAAGTGTGGACGCGCTCCGGGTGGTATTGAATGAATTCTTCTGAAAACTCATTAGCTTTGTCAACTCACTGGATTACTTTTCAATGCATACACATTCTTCTATGTCAGTTGAGGTCAAGTCCTTTTTGCTTTGGGTTTGGGAGGAAAAATAAAAGTCGATGCCAGGAGTTCAGGGTAGGTGCCAGAAGAGGAAACGCCAGCACTGGCAATCATCAGAAGAATCAACTCCAATTTGCCTCGTTTGTTTATCAAACGTCCTGTCACTGGACCAGATCTCCTGCCACTCTAGGACGGTGGAGAGCAAGACCCTGTGCTTGTGTCGCGGCTCACTGTGGAAACAGCAAGAATCCAGAACGAAGAGGCAAGCTGTTGTGGTACCTACTAACACATCCAGAAGCAAAGCAGCTGTTTATTTGTAGATTTGTGTTCTGACAGTCGACAACTGCCTGAAAGGGCTTTGTTCAGTCCGTGGTCAGGCAGCCTCCTTTCATCTGCTTGCTGAGCATGTCTTCCCTTAAATCCAGTCACAGCTACTGCTCATGTTGCTGCCTCTGGTAGATTACAGTAGATTTTTCTTTTTTTTTTTTTGTAATAGACTTTATTTTTTAGAACAGTTTTTGGTTTGTAGAAAAATTAGGAGATAATGCAGTTTCTTTGTATCTCCTCTTCCTCTCATATGCCCTTCCCTATTATTAGCATCTTCCTTTATTGTTGTACATTTGTTACACTTAATGAATCAATACTGACACACCAAATGGGTGTGGTGGCACACACCTGTAATCCCAGTACTGGGGAGGCTGAGACAGGAGGATCGCAAGTACATGACCAGCCTCAGTAACTTAGTGAGACTCTCAGCAACGTAGCAAGACCCTGTTTCAAAACAAAAACAAAAAAAAGTTTGCTTTTTTTTAAAGGGCTGGCAGTGAGCTAAAATGCCTCTGGGTTCAATCCCCAGTACCACCAAAAATAAATAAATAAGGACACTTTATTTACTAAAGTCCATAGTTTACATTAAAGTTCACCCTTTGTGGTCTACAGTTCTGCAGGACACATGCATGTTTTGGCACACATACATGTATCATACAATAGCATACAGAATAACTTCACTGTCCTAAAAACTCCCCTGTGTTTCACCCCCATGTGTGAGAGACAGAACCAATACACATACATACCTATATATGTAGAGATATATGAGGGAATTTATTAGGGAATTGGCTCATGCAATTATGGTGGATGAGAAATCCCACGACAGTCACCTGTAGGCTAGAGACCCTGGGGTGCTGGGAGCATGGCTCAGTCCAAGTCAGGAGGCCTCAGAACCAGGGAGCCAGGAGTATAGCTCTCAGCCCTAGGCCAAAAGCCTGAGAATCCGGCAGGGGTTTCTGGCAAAAGTAGTTGCCCCTGAGCCTCAGGAGGAGGTGGGGCTTCTTCTATACTTTGGGGGCTCAAATGACACACTACAATGTCTTTGGGGTCCTGTGTCCAGCCTTAGTAGTAAATAGGCAAGAAAAGCAGTTTCTAGAGCAGCACCATCCAAAAAAGAAAAACAAGGTGATTCACATACGAGGGCCACATATGTAACTTTAAATTGCATATGTAACTTTTTTTTTTGAGGTACCGGGGATTGAACGCAGGGGCGTTCTACCTCCGCGCTACACCCCCGGCCCTATTTTTTTTATGCTTTATTTTTGAAACCGGGTCTCACGAAGTTGCGGAGGGCCT